>BROG01000267.1:600000-890348 GCA_030159075.1 Atrina japonica | reverse complement strand
TTTCGGTCAGGTGACCTAAAAAAAGAAAACGGGTAATACGAGTTTAAAGATGTTTTTCTACGGACGCCGCCGGCGATGCTAAGGTATGTTATTATTTTGTACTGGCGAGCTACAAAGTAAGAAGACACTCACAAAGTATGAATAGCATCTACATGAACCATTCAATATCAAAACAAATATATTGTGGAAATAAAAACCCAGTGAACAAAACATATCATGCATATTCTTATAATATAGGAATATTCGGGATGCCCGTTTATCTCAAAAGACTTTGTTTTGTTATTATTGAACAATCAGAATAACACATTGCCACTGTATATATACTCTAGACACGGTATCAAATAAAGCTCTAGCTGATGAGTTGTGGGCAATTTGTGTTTGATATTTGTTTTAAGTTTAAAGCAAAAATTTTAATTTCATGATTATGTCGAAAGAGGAAAATATTGGTTATGAATATAAAAATTTTTAAATACCAAAGCTTAAATCTTTTAGATGTCCAGGATATAGAAACAAATTTTGTAAAATTTGGGCAAACACGGACCTTTGGAAATCAAGAGGTGGGATCCAGTGCCATGGAGGAGAAAGCATCCCTTGTTGACCGGTCACACCAGCCGAGAGTCCATATTCAAATCCAAATGAAATACACGAGGAAAGAATCCTCGTCACAACTGGTACAGACGTCTCAAGAACCGTTATCATCGAACAGGCAACTCATTTCATTTGGTGAAACAGAATAATCGCTAACAAGTCTGTTATACCGACGTAAAGTTGACTGAACGTTGAAATCAAACGCGGTCTTCGATATTCCCGTGTCAATGAGTAGTTTACATATGTATATGAAATTTTAATATGTTGAACACGCTCTGGTCATTTGTGAAATACTAACGTCATATGCATGTGATTGTGGGATATCACTACTTAAATGTGGAAATATTACAATGGGGAAGCCAAAATTGTCGCGTTTGTCGTATAGCTAAGTTGTTTATTTCTTATCTGTAATAAGTAAAATGTGTAAGGATGAAGCGTGTGTGCTTGATTCTGTTGTATCTTTAATTTCTAGTTCGCTGGAATGTATCATATTGACATATGTATCAAAATTGTAATTTTTAATGGACAAAACGCCGTCGATATATCTAAATATCAAATTAAAGGACACCGCTAGCTTTTTCTTCTTTTGATTCAGTAGTTTCTGAATGAAGTCTGCGTTGTATGAATAAAGGGACATGTCGGCCAATTAAGGAACACAATAGGTTCCCATAGGAATTCCGACAGTTTGTTGAAAGACCACGTCTCCGAACATTTTTACATCACATTCAGTGTGTTTATATGTAGAATCTTAGTGTTCTTGGACAAAATAAGTATCATGATAACCAATGACTAGATTTTAAATTTTCGGGTACCACCTCTAGTGGAAAATAGTTGTCGATGATGCTAAAAAGTATACCTTTAATTTTTTGGAATTGCCGTGTAAATAGTAGAGAAGTCGTATGTATTGATACGGTGAATTTGAGAAAGATGTGTCCCTTCAAATTTTCTAAAAGTTGTATAGAATTTTGAAGTATCTATATTTGATGTACACCGTTTCTGGAATAAGCAACTGCACAGTATTGCTGAAGTTTCTCCTTAACGGCTGTCATTATCTTGGTAAGGAGTAAAGATGAAGGTTTGATGCAACATTTGCTGGATCCTGTTATGAACTTCTGCTTATATAGGGTTTTAGAAGTTTAGGTATTCAATAAAAATATGGTAGCTCAAAATCAGTACCGGTTGTAGGTACATCAAGAGAATAACACGGACACGTGATTTTGAAGGAACTCGTCCTTTGAAAGTGATCTAGGTATGTATGCAGGATTACCAGAATTCGTATTAAACCCTAGTTCTTCTAATAAACAATTATAGTAAATACAAATAAAAACCATATTATTTGGGAATTTGTCTGCTGGGGCTTCGCGGTATTTTGGACCTCTTAAAACAAGATTTTTTAGGTTTTCATTTCCAACAATAGAAACGCCACCTGTGGTGACATGCCCGATAGGATTATATAGATAACGAAGTACACATGCCATTTACACCATCCTTTGTCATGTCTACAGGACCTACAGTAGGCATATGCCTACACATCCTACAGTAGACAAAATTAGTAGACAGATGACATCCACACCATCCTTTGGCATGTCCAAAGTGGACATACGGAGGAGACAATATTATTGTTATTTATACCATACTTTTTTCATGCGTACAATAGACAGATAAAGTAGGCAGTTGTCATTTACACCATACTTTGTCATGCCTAAAATAGACAGATCAAGTAGGCATTTGTCATTTATACCATCCTTTGTCATGCCTAAAATAGACAGATCAAGTAGGCATTTGTCATTTATACCATACTTTGTCATGCCTAAAATAGACAGATAAAGTAGGCAGTTGTCATTTACACCATACTTTGTCATGCCTAAAATAGACAGATAAAGTAGGCAGTTGTCATTTACACCATACTTTGTCATGCCTAAAATAGACAGATAAAGTAGGCAGTTGTCATTTACACCATACTTTGTCCTGATTACAATAGACAGATAAAATAGGCAGTGGTCATTTACACTATACTTTGTTATGCCTACAATAGACAAATAAAGTACCCATTTATCATTTACACCATATTTTGTCATGCCCACATAAGACAGATAAAGTAAACAGTTGTCATTTACAGCATTCTTTGTCCTTCCTACAATAGACGGACAAGGTAGACAGTTGTCATTTACACCGTATTTTGTCATGCCTACAATAGGCAGATCGATGATGTAGACATTTGTCATTTCAACCATTCTTGACCATGCTTAAAGTAGACAGATGAAGTAGACTGTTGTCACACTATTCTTTGTCATGCTACACGCCCTACAATAGACATGAAGTAGATAATTATAATTTACACAATTATATGTCATGCCTACACGCCATATAGTAGACAGATGAAGTAAACAATTGTTTCACCATCCTTTGCCTGCCTACACACCCTATTGGTCAGGAACCAGTACCCGGCTAGGATCATATAGCCGGTAATGGTATGATTTCGGCTATAAAGAACACGATTTCGAGATTTTTTTAGATCATCGGGTTTTGGACATTTTTCTCAAGTACGTAAGGAACAAAATATTGTTTTGGTTCATACTAAACAAAAGACGAAATCATACCCTACCCGACTACTGGTCCACACCGGGTTCTGGTCCAGTACAGTAGACGGATGATGTAGAAATTTGTCATTTACAACAATCTTTGCCATGCCTACACACCCTTTGGTTTTGATATTTGTTTTAAGCCACACTCAACTAGTTTACAGTTATATGTTGACGGTCAGCGTTTAATCGTCGAGGAGAGAACCTGGTTACAATGTACCCGGGAAGATGGAGAGAACCTGGTTACAATGTACCCGGGAAGATGGAGAGAACCTGGTTACAATGTACCCGGGAAGATGGAGAGAACCTGGTTACAATGTACCCGGGAAGATGGAGAGAACCTGGTTACAATGTACCCGGGAAGATGGAGAGAACCTGGTTACAATGTACCCGGGAAGATGGAGAGAACCTGGTTACAATGTACCCGGGAAGAGACCACCGGCCTTCAGCAAGTAAACTTGCAAACTTTTTTTTCCAAAAATCAGCTTAGGTTCTAGCGGGACTCGAACCAGAAGTGAGAGACTTAATGGTTCAATAGGCGCTCGGCCACACGACTACAGTAGACAGTTGTCATCTAAATGATACTTTGATTACGGAGTCAATTTGCATTGTATCCAAGTAGATGGGTATTCTGCTTTTTGCCGGATGAATACAGATTTCTGTTCGAGGTTCTCTGGGTTTATTATCTAAATATGATATCATGTTACAGAATGTTTAAACTAAATATCCTTAACTGCACACAAATTGTTCAGTTTAAACATTGAATGACAAAATTCAATGAACTGTGTGTAGGTTGAGGTTATTCCAATATAAATATAAACGTATACGTAATATTATATGCCCCCTGAAACAGTAAACCACAGGTAAATATATTTGGTGTTCAAATGAGCGGAACTGGCTTTGTGTACGCAGAAAGCAATTTCACTTATATTTTCACTTGGAGAAATGTTAATATTACTTCCTGTATATTATAAAAATTATCAAGTTTGGATTATTTGTAGACAGATGTTTGCAATGACAGTTTATCTACCATAATACCCTCGCCGTAAAGAAACAGACTGTTCACCTGTATTAAAAAAATACTGCACTTCTAAATGACTTCGTCTTCCCCTTTCGTTTTAAGCAGCAGTAGTGGTGAATTAATAGCAATAGTTGTGGTGGTGAATTAATGGTAGTAGCAGTAGTATTAGTGGTGAAGTAGTAGTAGTAGAACTAGTGGTGGTGGTACTAGTGGTGATATAACAGCAGTAGTTGCCACTGTAGTAGTAGTAGTAGCAGTATTAGTAGTAGTAGTATTTCACGAGTACTGTTTTGTATATCTTCATGAAAGCTCACCACAGGGTAGTTCACCTAAGTTTTATACCATAGTGTTAAGAAACACATACGTGTGTACGTCTTCAATCTGAGTCAACACATAAGACATTTCCGTTTATTTCCTTTATGAGGTATTTCCTACTTATTCTGTGGGATAAATCACAACTCTATGTATCCGATTCTTGACGTTTAAGTCTACAGGGGACACAACCTTTATGATTACACTCGGAAATGACTTCCGTACTAAAACTTACCTGTCTCTATCAAATAATAATAATAATAATAATAACAATTACTTACCATATGCCACCGCGTTTGCCAGGAGGAAAAGATACAACCACAATAAACCTTTACTAAACATTTTCAGGTTGTGGCGGTAGGCCACTAAACCAGGAAGAACAATTTTTCGGATCCTATTCGTTCGTATTTAAATTTCTCCCCATCCGAGTGAACGATCTTTGACATTTGTATTTTAAATACCTGTGTGATATTAAGGTAACCGAAACATGTATGGTTAAATATAGCACAAAGCATTGATGCAAATCCTTGAAGGTATAGTAAAATGTAAATATCACATCTAGACTTTCAAGAATAACTTAAACGTATTTGATATCAATTAAATTCGTGTTCACATATCCGAGCGTAATTATTAACAAACCACTTTTGCCAGACAGTTCAGTTTCAGTATATTAATTTTACATAAGTGTTTCCTCATTTCCTGAGATCCAGTGCCATGTATTTGTGTCGGTGTGTTGAATATCAAAACAGTTTTGTCTTATTGGAGCTTATATGTGATCAACCCGGAAATGCTACAGTGACTATCTACTTGTTTTATTCCCGAGTACTTCACCAATGTATACAATCTATGTGCAATTTAACCGACTCACGTATATAATATCTTCAACATTTATCATAACATTGATTGCCATGTCTATTGCGCTTACATATTTAAACATTAGTTTTTGATAAGTGATAACATTCACAGTTTTATTACATTTTTATCATACTTATATTATCAAGTTTCATCTCGCATTAAAATAATCTTTTTTCGACTTTGGCCCGTCACTTTGATTATATTTCTCAGATCAAAAGAATTGGATTCAATATTTTATGCATAAATAAAGATAAATATACGCTAATTGTAATGACAATAGTGTTGTGTTTACTAAGTACGTGTATAATGAAGATTCGATACTCCTAGTACATAAGACATGTTAGAATATGATATATAAATGGTCTCATCATGATGAACAATTGCGAATCCTAAACGTGATGGGATGAGATGTCCGGAACGGGTCAAAGTCCCCTGATGGCATGCCTCACTCTTAAATAAAAGAATCGGCCTGGCTTAGTCGGTAGCGCGATCGACTCTTGATCGTGAGGTCGCAAGTTCGAGGCAGGTCGGATTCCTGTCTTTCTGTAAAATATATTATAAACATAATACCAAAGTTATAATGCTCAAGACGATCTTTTCTGTCAATTAGACTTCATCAGTTGAGCTATATTTTCTAAAACTGAAATCCAATGTCACAGTAGGTATGGTCACATTAAAGAACACTCAATGTTCAATGGCCGTAAGTGCCGAGCATATGTCAATTTTTAAGCCCTTCACCGGCATTGTATGGTGACGTCTCCATATGAAATTGACTTTATAGGGTCACATGCTCATGTTGAGTGGGACGTTAAACAACAATGCAACCGACAAAAATTACCCTTGGATAAAAACAAAATTAATTGACAATGATTGCTCTAAATTACTGTTACATGGTAAAATGCGCTCGCCCTAAAATAATTTCTAGTTACATGGTATATAACTAAATACGTGTGCGTTATTGGTTATCAGTTGTTGGTTCATTTTCAGACGACCTGTGGTTACACGTAATATAATGTTTACATCTTGTGTATAGACCTACGATCTAAAAAAATTGCAATCTCTCATTGCATCCGTTTTTTATATGTAACTTGAGAGATCTGTCGAAATCATGCGTCACATGCGAGCTGTGTACTGTTTGACAAATTAAAATACTACTTACACGAACTAGAAAGCTTATGCTTAAAGCTGAACTAAGATCATAAAAAGATGTTGAACTTTTAATAAAAAAAATTGTGTTGGAAAAAAAAATGTTTTGAAACATTCCCACTTCATCTCCCCAACGCTGATATATTTGTAAGTTTCACAAATGATCAGATATGTCAGGGCGTGTTCAACATATGAACATTTTAAATGCAGATGTAAACTTTTCGCTGACAAATTATTGACACAGGGATATCGAAAACCGCGCTTGATGTCAATGTTCCGCAAATTTTATGGTCGGTATAATAGTCTTGTTTGCGACTACTCTGTTTCACTAACTGAAATATTGAGTTACCTGCTTGATGGCGGTTGTTGATACGTCTGTACCAATTATGACGAGGATTCGTTCCTCACGTATTTCATTTTAATTTGACTGTGGACTCACGGCGGATGTGACCGATTGACAGGGGATGCTTACTCCTCCAGGACATCTGATCCCACCTCTTGATTTCAAGTGGTCCGTGTTTGTCAATTTTTACCAGATTTGTACCTATATTCTGGACATTCTAATGATTTATACCTTCGTATCTAACCCTTTTTTATATTTTATTAGTCGTCATTGTATATCTGTACTCTTAACGCGAAATGTCTTAGAGGCTGAATTTTATAAAACTCACGGACTTCGTCTTATCTGTACTTTTAAACGAAAGTAACCGTCTGTGTCTCGATTTAAGTTTTCTGCAACGTACAATCAGCAACAAATAGAGAATAAATATTTCCTCCATAATAAATCCAAAATATAAAGCACCGTCCAAAACAAAAACAAAGTGATCTTCTTCCTTCTGTCATTCGGCCACTGAGCAATGTTTTTGTTTTGGAAGGTGATTGATATTAAGTGCAATGGAATAAATTTTGAATTTAATATGGATGAATTAGTCATTATCTGTTTGTAGCTGTTTGTACGTTGCAGAAAACTCCACTTTAGGCACAGATGATTGTTTTCGTTGAAAAGTGCAGGTAAGACTAAGTCCGTGATTTTTATTCAGCCACTGGGACTTCACACGTTTCGCGTTGAGAGTACAGATATACAATGACGACTGATGTAACTAGTCCGCCTTTTTATACCTGTTGTGGGACTTGTTTACCGTTGAAAGAATTACAAAAATGTCTGCTGTGTTGCGAGATGAAGGGGGAATGTTTCAAAACATTTTTTTTTTCAACAAAAATCTTTATAAAGAGTTCAAATGCTTTTTATGATCCTAATTCAGCTTTAATTGTATTTAACAAGTGCGAACTATTGGTGGTCAAATTAGATCATATTTTCGGATGATCTCTAGTTAAACGTAATACGGCGTGTATATCATGTTGAATATTTAATAATTATCCCATAACTGCCCAATGTGTATTTTCTAATGTGAGATCCGCCTTTCTCACATTAGCATGTGACCCTATAAAGTCAATTTCTTACAACTAAGTATTTCAAGATTTTATATAAATTTACGAAATTAGGTAAAAATTGGTAAAAACATTTAACGGGATAAATCAATCCATGTGGGATATGAGATTTTCGCCACATGGATACTCATATAATGGATTCTTATATTCTCTTGCAATTTTATAGAAATATATTAGTCATTGTGTTTTATTTCCTGGTGGTAGTGCAATCCTTCCTGCACAGGATTATATTATGCATATGCTACAAGCTGTACACTTGAATATCAAAATACACACTTCTTCATCGTAGGTTTTGTGAGTCATTTTGTTAACAAATTGTGCACTGTAATGTAAGGTACCCGTGATGCTTAAGAAATTCACTTCGGTCTAATAGAATGATTTCTTTTTTTGTAAGATTTAAGTATTTTAAGCAAACATATTAGAAAAGAGCCCTCTCCTTCATTTAGATTAATAAGAGCAACAAGAGGCCAATAGACCTAAACGATCATCTGAGTCATTTGAAGAAGATTTTACCCCTTATAGGGCCCCTTTTGGTCCTATCCTCTTTTTTATTTGCAAACATGCAACTTCGACTGGAAAATTCCCTGTCAATTGTGGTCAACATTGGTTTATTGGTTCTTGCGAAGTAGTTGAAAACAAATTCATACGAAGTCATCTGTTTATTGGTTCGTGAGAAGATGCACCATGTTTTGCCCCTTTGACCTGTTTTGGGGCCTCTATAGGTCCTACTTCTTTTCATTCGCAAACTTTATGGGTCTTCCTATGGAAATGCTACACGCCAAATGTTGTTAAAATGGGTCCATTGGATCTTGAAAATAATGTTTAAAAGGTAACGACGAACTCGGGATGACGACAGACAAAAGACGATCGCAAAATGTCACCCTCAGCCTTTGCTTCAAGTGACTTAAAATTTTGATTTTCATTGCTAACAAAATATTACGAAATACTGAACAAGTGTTATTACATTTCTTTACTTGGAAAATTTTGAAATGCACGTTAACATCTGCAAAAGAAGGGTGTTTTTTAGAATATAAAATCATAGATAACTAAGTTTTACTCGGTAGAAGAAAAATGCCAGGTTTCAGAAAATATAGAGAAAACTCTATTCTACGTAATTTACTGGTCGGGGACCAGTTGCCGGCTAGGACCAATTACCGGCTATAACGTTATTTCATCTTTAGTATGGACCTGTTTGACAAAATTGCCCATCATCTTGTATTTTATTTAAAAATAAATCTCAAAAACAGTGATCTAAATAGCCGAAATCATATAATAGCTGGCTTCAGGTCCTAGCTGGTTACTGGTCACTGACCAGCGAAGTCAATAGAATATCATACTTAGTCTATTAATTTCTGTCAGCTTATATTAGCGTTAGGTGTAATTTTCTGTGTTGGTTTCAAATTGTATTCAACGTTAAGTTTATTTCAAATTTCTACCTTCAAATGACTTGACTACTGTCCGCTGTGCATTTAATCAGACTGTCGCAAATGTATAGTTACGTCATTCTAATACTTGTTTTTTCTATCTTTCAACCCTAAAAAACATAATAGATTAAAATCTAAGACAACAGTAAACAAAACATCATTCCAATACTAAGGAGTGAGATGATTAATGATGATCTGTGAGTAATTTACAGTTACAGACAACTGATATTAGGGTAGGGGTCAAATTAAACATGGAGAGAGGAACAAAGGATTATTGAATTCCTCTTTTATTTCTTTGTGACAAGAAAAGTAAACAAAGAAACAAAAGCCGTACTGATGTGATACACCAGATAGGAATAAACAGTTTAAGGTGCACTTATCACAACAACATTGAACATTTCCTATGGAACTTGGATCGCGAATGATGCTATCTGTGTAAATAAATCATACAACCCCCCCCAAATACCGAAATAATAAGACGCCTATAAACTCACCATGACCGAATTCTCGGCCTTCTCACTTAAACTGAATGTTTCGATACCGGTGTTTAGAGTTCCGAACACAAACTAAGTCGTAGTGAATGTGAAGACGGCCAAGTGGTTAGGGCGTCGATCATGAAAGCCATTCGGTTGGTGCCGTAGATCCAGGATTCGAACCCAAGCCGGGCATGGTGAGTTTTTAAGTGGTTTGCCATTTCTGTATTTTTAGATAGATAGATAGATAGATAGATAGATAGATAGATAGATAAATACATATAATAATTGAATAAAGAACAAAAATAGTATTTTCTAAGATTTTCTTTGTATAAAAACCAAAAGTCACCGTAATATTACTTGAAAATATCTACAAAATATAATTTAGAAATTTATCAAATACATAGAAATGTTAAAATTTGACATCTTGTAACATTTTCCTTTTTTCTTTTTGCTCCTTTATAAAATTGAATTTAAAAGTATTATACATTGCTTACTAGATGAATCTAAACTTTGAGACATATGTACAATTATATGGGATTTAAATCATTTATGGCTGCCACTGAAACAGATGAACACATTTGTTCTTAATGTTTTTTTCAGATTAGACCATTCCAAACATTCCGAACTTCCCGACGGCCGCGTCATCTTGTCTATCCGTCCCTTGTTTGACCTACAATGTAAAGAAACATCTCTGTAAATAAAATAAAATCAGCTCATGCTGGTTCAATTCTCTGTATTTTTTAATTTTTTATTAATGCTACACTCAGGAAAACTCCATCGGACTTCTTTTTAACTGAAGCATTATAAAAACCGGTATTTCGGGGTCACTAAATGTTTCGTTGAATCATAGTTTAACGGATATAAACCTTGCATAATCAGGTAAAATATTAATTGCATTTGTTTATGCATTCCGACAGTATTGCAATATGACATCGATTTAAACATAAGTACTCCATCATGCCTTCGACCTAACTATTCGTACACCAACATTCCATCAACCTAATCATTACAACTTCGACACGCCATCAACCCCTACACATCAGTAGTCACCATACCATACATGCCATGGACCTAAACATCAGTAGTCCAACATGCCATCAACCTAAACATCAGTAGTCCAACATGCTATCGACTACACATCCGTAGTCATACATGTTATCGACCTAACATCAATAGTCCAACCTGCCATCGACCTACACATCAGTAGTCCAACATGTCATCGACCTAAACATCAGTAATCATACATGTTATCGACCTACACATCAGTAGTCATACATGTTATCGACCTAAACATCAGTAGTCCAACATGCCATCGACCTACACATCAGTAGTCCAACCTATCGACTTACATATCAGTAGTCCAACATGTCATCGACCTACACATCAGTAGTCCAACATGCCATCGACTTAACATCAGTAGGCCAACATGTCATCGACCTACACATCAGTAGTAATACATGTTATCGACCTAAACATCAGTAGTCCAACATGCCATCGACCTACACATCAGTAGTCCAACATGCCATCGACTTACATATCAGTAGTCCAACATGTCATCGACCTACACATCAGTAGTCCGACATGCCATCGACTTACATATCAGTAGTCCAACATTCCATCGACCTACACATCAGTAGTCCAACATGTCATCGACCTACACATCAGTAGTAATACATGTTATCGACCTAAACATCAGTAGTCCAACATGCCATTGACCTACACATCAGTAGTCCAACATGCCATCGACCTAAACATCAGTAGTCATATATGTTATCGACCTACACATCCGTAGTCATACATGTTATCGACCTACACATCCGTAGTCATACATGTTATCGACCTACACATCAGTAGTCATACATGTTATCGACCTACACATCCGTAGTCATACATGTTATCGACGTAAACATCAGTAGTCATACATGTTATCGACCTACACATCAGTAGTCATACATGTTATCGACCTACACATCAGTAGTCATACATGTTATCGACCTACACATCAGTAGTCATACATGTTATCGACCTAAACATCAGTAGTCATACATGTTATCGACCTACACATCAGTAGTCATACATGTTATCGACCTAAACATCAGTAGTCATACATGTTATCGACCTAAACATCAGTACTTCACAATATTTCACATACTTTACACCGTAATATTACTTGAAAATATCTACAAAATATAATTTAGAAATTTATCAAATACATACAAAACATCCGTATTTCAGCATTCTATCTACTTAAACATCAGTACTTCAACGTACCATCGATCTAAACATTTACTTGAACATGTAACCTACCAGAACATCAGTACTCCGACATGCCATTAACCTAACCGTTTGTACTTCAACATGCCATAGACCTAACAATTTGTACTTCAACATGCCATCGACCTAAACAAGACATCGACGTAACTATCCGTACTCTTACATGTCATCAACCTAAACATCAATACTTCACAATGTCATCGACATAAACATCAGTATTTCTCAATGTCATCGACCTAAACATCAGTGCTTCAACATAACATCGACCTAACCATTTGTACTTCAACATGACATCGACTTAAACATCAGTACTTCAACATGACATCGATCTAACCATTTGTACTTCAACATGACATCGACCTTAACATCAGTTCTGCACAATGCAATCAACCTCAACATTAGTACTTCAACATGTCATCGACCCAAACTGTCAATACTGTAACATGCTATGGACTTAAACATCAATATTTTAATATGCCATCAACTTTATCGTTGATTCTTTATAATGCCATCGACCCAAACTATAGTTCTTCAATATGTCATCGATCTAAACATCAGTACTTCAACATGTCAACAACCTACACATGAGTACCTCAAATTGCTATCTACCTAAACATCAGTTTCCCATTTTGCATTTGACCTATACATCAGTACTCCATCATGCCATCGACCTAAACATCGGTTTGTCAACATGCCATCAACCTAAACACTGGAACTCCAGTACCTCTGCTTTGTGAATATAAAGTCCCAGGGACCTTTGACACTGTAACGGTAAACGATACATATGTGGCCTTGGCACTGTACCGGTAAACGACACATTATGTCGCATTGGCACTGTACTGGTAATTGATTCAATATTCAGCCATTGAAAATTGTTACAATATAGAAATCACAGATACTAAACTATTTAAAATTGTCAATTTTAATTAAATTTTATATTTATAAATCACGATGCCTTATTAAAGCACTGAATATCAATGCTCTAATAAACCATTTAAAAGATTATTACATTGTACAAAAACAAATGTCCATCATAAAAGACACATCTTTTTAAAACAAATTTAATGTTAAATGGACAAAAATGAGAAATCCTAATATCTTTATGATAATAAAATTTTGTGCATAGAAAAATACATCCCCTGACAGTTCTACTTCTAAACTCGGCTTACATATCATAAGCTCAAGTATACATTATTTTAAAATATCTCTCTCTCTCTCTCTCTCTCTCTCTCTCTCTCTCTCTCTCTCTCTCTCTCTCTCTCTCTCTCTCTCTCTCTCTCTGTTATAAAGAGGTACATTCAGACATTTAAGACTATTTAAAATTTTGTAATACTAGAGGTTTTGTTAAATACTATGGGTTTTACTGTATATAAGGCAACCAAACCCTAGCTTCCCCAAAGTTAAGTGTTTCTATGTATGGGTACTAAAATAAAAACAATTGTCAGGAGGTGCCTGGCTCAGTGTACAACATACAAAACAAGTGTACACAGTACAACACGAATCTAGGAAAATGCAATGTAAGCATTTTGCGTTCCGAAGCATCTTTATACTGGTATTTGACTGATTAAACTCCTATTCTTGACTGTTACTATTGGGATTTCACCGTATGTGCATATATGTTCGTTTACTTGACATTTACATTTAATGCAGACACTGATAAGGATACCGACATTGACACAGACTCGGACAAGGAATACGCCTCAAACAAGAAGGGATATCTCAAATGCACTTTTCTGCATGATCATTTACACAATATTGACATACAATACCACTGGATCAGGAAATCAACTAACGACAGTACATATTCATGCATAAATTTTATTTAGAAACACAAAAATATTTCGAAAATATCAGAATCAGTTAAACAATCTGCGTCCTCTCACTGCTAATGCTGCAAATGAAGATAACTACCAGCGTATATGTCTCCTCAGTGTGCCGATAGCCCGGAATATTTTGATTTCACGTATTGCGTATTCAACTCTTACTCTGAATTTACTGATGACCCGATTAACACGTGCTGGCCTATATTTTCTACGGAGCGCAACAGGCGCCGTGCGTACTTGGTTTCTTTTAATAAGGTTCCATGATTGAAAACCTGTTCGGAAATACTTTATTAACTATTATTTATTAGGTATAGAAATATTGCCCTAATACGGCATTTTCTGCCCAAATAACACGAAATTCATACAGACAAAACTAAGCCAATAAACTTTAACCAAAATGTTGAACCCCATCCCATTACTACTATGATCTACCCCAAAATTCAAACCCATATAATTCAATTGCACATGTCACAGGCAACCTAAAGGGCAAGTATGAAGTGTGTACCTTTATCCATTGCCGACCCCTATCACTACTTTGTTCCACCCCATTTTCAGTTCAGTTGCACTTGCCACAGGTAACCTACAGGCCAAGTTTGAAATCTGTACCTCTATCCATTACCAAGAACTTGCTTCAACCTGAATTTTTAATCAAAATGTTGATCCCCACCCCATTTCTACTATGGTCAACCCCAAAATTCAAATCCATATAACGCAATTTCACTTGTCACATGTAACCTACTGGCCAAGTATATAGTCTGTACCTGTATTAATTGCCGAGAATATACTTTAACCAAAATATTTATCCCCACTCCCATTACTGCTTTGATCCACCCCAAAATACAAACCCATATAATTCAATTGCACATGTCACAGTCAACCTAAAGGGCAAGTATGAAGTTTGTACCTTTATCCATTGCCGACCCCCATCATTATTTTGTTCCACCCCACATAATTCAACTACACATGCCACAGGTAACCTACAGGCCAAGTTTGAAGTCTGCACCTCTATCCATTACCAGAACTTGCTTCAACCTGAAACTTTAACCAAAATGTTGATTCCTAACAAAAATCAAATCACCATAATTCAATTGCACTTACCACAGGGAACCCACAGGCCAAATATGAAGTCTGTACCTGTATTCCGTGTCGTGAATTTGCTTCAATCAAAACTTTATTGATCCCCACCCTCATTACTATTTTGAATCACTCCCAAAATTCAAACCCACATAATTTAATTGCACTTTCCACAGGTGATCTACAGGCCAAGTATGAAGTCTATACCTTTGTTCACTGCCCAGAATTTGCTTCTTCCTGACGCTTTAACCAAAATGTTGATCCCCACCCCAAGTACTACTTTGATTCATCCTCCCAAAAAATTCAAACCCACATGATTCAATTGCACTTGCAACAGGAACCCACATAATTCAAACGCACTTGCCACAAGGTAATCTACAGGCAATCTGCACATCTATCAATTGGAAAAAAATTACTTAAACCAAACGTTTAACCAAAATGTTGACGGAATGACGGACAGACGAACATCGTCAATTATAGACCGGACTCATTGTTTAGTCCAATAAAGGGAATAAATATAAATATCTGCGCGTCATTATTGTGACCCAAAATCCCCTTTGGACATCAACACAGGGGGAAAATCATGCAAATACTATCGATAGGCCTAATTATGATCTGGACCGCTTGAGATCCCCCAGCCAAAAAGGACAAAAACCTGGTACACATCTAAATATCTTGTTCTTATGAACCAGTGATCTGGGCAGTATTCCAGCTCAACTAACTGTTCACGATTTTAAGGTAAAACACGAAATGTTTATTTGTAAATGGACATGTGTATATATTGATGGCATACAATTCTAAATAATAATAAAAATATTTGCTCATTTGAAGAAAACGTCAGAAATATTAAAAAGATTGTTTGAGTACGTACTAAAGGTTTCAGTACCGTACTCAAAAGTATTTATTCACTTTCACAGGAAAATTATAAGAGTGGGGCAAAAAATTTATATGTGAATGATAAAATTCATAAATATGTTACCAATTCACTAAAATCCAAAAGTTTTACAAACTATTATATCGTCAAAATAATGAAATAAAAGTTGGGCTTGCGTATTGAGTAAATTTGGTGACTTAAGGCCAAGATGTCTTTCAAATTGATTATGCATGCATGATCATTAAGTCATATCTACAAGTTTTGAAAATGTGAAGAAAATACATTTAGACCATTCCAAGATTTTTTGTCTCTGACGGAATAATTTTGAGATCATAAAACAGAGAAAAACATCCGAGTAGCTCTAAGGAAAAATATGGAACATAAAACTTAACATCTATCTATCTATCTATCTATTTACATAAATGTGAAAAATATTGTTTTGTAGGTTAGTATTTGTAAGCATGTGCCAGAGATATGGATTTTATAAATTTAATTCGTTTTTCTTTTGTGAACACATTCAGTTATATATATGCATTTTGTTCTCTTAAAATGCCTTGTGTTCTTTCTATCGTTTTGGTTTTTTCCTGATATATTCTTGTTTGAGGGTGGACACTAAACATAAAAAAATGAAATGGCGTAATTTCCTTGCAATTAGACGGAGAAAAATCTTATTACAATTTTAAATGCCCCGCGCGAAATTCGAATCGACGTCTAGCAGATGATTTTCATTCACTGACCCATCACAAAATTCCATTACTGAAATTTCACGTAGTATTCATATGTCATATAAATCATTTATATTATCTTTGTTGTGCACTTTCTAAATCAGTAGAAAATTGGCCCGGAACCTGGTTCATTTTCTTCAGGTATGGATCAATTTTCTTTAAGTGCACGGGTACATTTTCTATATAAAATAATGATCCCAGGTACTTTTAATATGTGTGTAACTTGTCCACATAACACCGGCTCTGAAATATGAAAAGCTGTTTATAAACGCCAGGTCATAGTGGAAAAATCTTTGAGACGACCCCTAGGATTGTAAATGATTTACGTGTTGGTGTCCGTATCTGCATTAACTGAAAAGGTCTACTACGAATACTTTGTCCTTCATAGTTTTGTCCGAATCACATAACTTGACGGGAGGCGTAACCATTTAACCATCATCTAAATTTTATGTGAAGTCAGGCTTCACACCAATTGAATTTGATGCCCTATAGATACTCGTATATTTGAATTTGATGCCCTTTAGATACCTGTATTTTTTTTTTTAATTTTACACCTGTATTTTTATAATTTTATGCCCTTTAGAAACGTGTATATTTGAATTGTATGCCCTTTAAATACCTGTATTTTTAATTTTATGCCCTTTAGATACCCTTGGGGGACTCAGTGGCCGAGTGGTTAGAGCATTGCGCTTTAAATCACAAGGCCTCTCACCTCTGGTTCGAATCCCGCTAGGGTCATTTCGAATTAATCGGAAAGTTTGCCAGTTTTCTTGCGGAAGGTCGGTGGTCTTTACCCGGGTAACCGGTGTTTCTCCTCTACCAATAAAAATTGGACGCCATCATATGACTGAAAAATTATTGAGTATGGCGTAAAAAAATCAAATCAAATTTAGATACCCGTATATTTGTATTTTATGCCTTTTAAATACCCGTATCGTATATTTGAATTTAGGTCCTTTAGATACTGGTATATTTGATGGGTTCACTTTTGCAAGTGTAAACTCGATTTCGTTATACTGCATTACCTAAATCCTAGACCATTCTAGGTAATCTGTATTTATCTGAAATATTCATGTTTGATACGGACATGCGAACATCACTTTTATCATTTTCGTAACTAAGATTCTGAGTAAACAGAATTGTACTCACGTTAACTTTACTGCTGTCCCCAGGATCGTCCAGTAGTTTTAAAACTTCTTTACAATCAAGTGACATAACTCTGTTTCGAAATGACGTCACAATATGGTTACACTCGCCCATTGCACATATTGGATCATTGTCGATACAAGCTTCATACTAGCAATGATAATGAAAGGCAAATATAAGTTTGAATTTTAGTTCAATTTGTTTGGAAAATAGCTGTATCTTGACTTCTCTCTGAAGTATATTACTCTAAAAGTAACGTGACACGGTAAGGTACAGTCAGATAAGTTTAATCAGGCCGCATACGTCGTCTACTTGACCAAGAAATTGCTCGAGATATCCCACAGTAATCAAAACATGATGAGGAGCGCTTCGATCTAAGCTATCGCATGCTTATATATATATATATATATATATATATATATATATATATATATATATATATATATATATATATATATATATATATGTGTGTGTGTGTGTGTGTGTGTGTGTGTGTGTGTGTGTGTGTGTGTGTGTGTGTGTGTGTGAATATAAATATAAATATATTCCTATATTATAATAAATATTATAATAAAAAATATAGTTATAAATTTATTATTTATAATAAATTAACATTTATATTAAAAAAAAAGTAACAAATATTAATATAAATATAATATAATAAAAATACTATTTTATAATATATTATAATTAAAATAATTTATTAATATATTAATATAATAAACTATAAAATATAATATATTATACTAATAAAAATAATAATTATTAATATATAATAATATATATTATTTATAAATATTATATATATAAAAAAAATTAATATTAAAATTATATTATAATATAAAAAAACTATTAAAAAAATATTAAGAAATATTAATATATAAAAAAAAAATAAAATTAAATATATAATATATAAAAATTAATAAAAAATTATATTAATATAAAATATATATATTAAATCAAATATAAAAATTAATATAATAATATATATAATTATAAATATACGTAATATATAACAATTATTAATTTATAAAAAAATAATTTATATATAAAAAAAAAAATAACTTTATATATATATAATATTATTAATATAATAAATATATTATATTATTATAAATAAATATACTAAAATAAAATATAAATTTTATATAATAATATTAATTATAAATAAGTTATATTAATAATATTATATATAATAATTTATATTATTAAAAATTAAATAATAATAAAATCAATAAATAATTTAAAATATTACTATAAAATATTTAAATATCTATTATAAAAAATGAAAACAATAATTAAAAAATTATAATAATATATATTAATATTATATAATTAATAAATAATAATAATATTAATTATATAGAATAAAAATTAATAATAATAATAATATAATATAATAATATAATAATATATTATATCATAATAAAATTAATAAATTATAATAATATATAATATAAAAAATAGAATAATAAATAATAAAAAATAATATATAAAAAATATTTTTAAAAATATATATTATAAGTAATTAAAATTTAATATTAATATAATTTAAATATATATAATTAAAAATACATAAAATATATAAATAATATAAATTATATATATAAATATATAATTATATATAATTATATAAAATAAATAAAAAAAATATATAATAATACTAAAATTTATATGAAATAATTATATTATAAATAATAAATAAATATATAATTAAATATAATAAATATAAAAAATATAATTTTAGAATAATATAAATATGAAAAATATATAAATATAATAATAATATAATAAAATATATAAATAAATAATATTAAATAATAATAATATATTACATTTATAATAAAAAAAATTATAGTATAAAATATAAATATTAAAAAAAAATAAATAAATAAAAAAATATAAAATAATTATATAAAGATATAAAATAATAAATTACTATAATAATAATAAATAATAAAATTAAAAATAATATTTAATATATAAATATTAATATATAATTATAAATTAAAATATATAATGATAATATATTATAATAAAAATATAAATATTATATAACTATATAATAATATATATTTAAATATATAATTAATAATTTATTATAAATAATATATATAAATTATATATATTAAAATATAACAAAATATAATATTCAATAATTATTAATATAATAAATAAAAAAAAATACTTATTAATAATAATAAAAATATTTAATATATAAATAATATTGTATAACTATATATAATATATTAATATAAAAAATATATATAAATTAATTAAATTATTAATATAAATATAAAAAATAAAAAAGATATAAATGTATGTAATATAATAAAAAAAATTAAATACTATATTATAATATATAATATAATTATATAATTTTATAATATAATATTAATATAATAAATTATAAAATAAGTATAAATATACTTATAATATTATAATATATAAGATTAATAAAATTAAATATAAAAAAAAATATATAATAATATTATTATATATATATATATTTAATATATATTATATAATATAAATAATAAATAAATATATAATAATAAATATTAATAAATTAATAAAATAATATATATTTATATTTAAATAATATACATTATATATAAATAATTAATATAAATATTATATATAATTATATTATATATATAATATATTATTACGATATAAATATAATATTAAAAAATAATACAAATATAAAAAAATATATATAATTTAAATAAATAATAAAATTAAATATTAATATAAATAAATATAAAATAAAAAAAATATAAATTAATAAATAAAATTTATATTAAAATTGATTATAAAATATATTTATCTAAAATTAAATATATAAATTTTAAAAAAATTATTAAATATATTATAATATATATAATATAATAAGTAATAAATTAAATTTATAAATAATAAAAATAATAAAAATAATATTAATATATAATAATAATAAAATATTATATAATAAAATATAAATAAAAAATTAATTATAATTTGTATATTAATTAAAATATAAATTATTATAAAAAAAAAAAAAAATAATAAAAAAAATTTAATTTAAATATATAATTTAAATATAAAAAATATATTATATATTATATATAAAGCTAATAAAATTAATATAAATTATATAATAAATATATATAATTAATTAAAATTATATAAAATATTAAATAAACGAATTTATATATTAAAAAATTAAATTAATAAATAATATAATATAAATAACAATAAATTTAAAAAATAAAAATATATATATATAACTTAATATATAATAAAAATATGAATTTTTATATATAATTAAAAATAAATAAAAAATTTAATAATATATATATATATATAAAAAAATAAATAATAATTATAATAATATAAATTATATATATAATAATATATTATTAGAATTAAATATATTAAATTATATCAAAATAAATATATAATAAATAATATAAAATATATATAAGTAAGATTTAATATATAATATAAGTAAAAATTATAAAAAAAAATAAATTATATTATATAATCTAAATAATAATTAGCAGAAAAAAATATAGTAAATATATATATGAGTGTGTGTATGTGTGTGTGTGTGTGTGCGTGTGTGCGTGTGTGTGTGTGTGTGTGTGTGAAATTCGCTGACATTACATCAAAAGTTCTTTTTCTCTTTAAATATTGGAATATAATTAAAATTCTAATATAATAAAATATGATCAATTTGCCATGAAGATATATATATTGTGATACCTAGCTGTAACAATATCAGAGTTTCTATACCGATTTCAAGCACCAAGTAGGAGATTATGTAACACACTGACGAATATAATTTACATCTACGCACGTGTCAATACTTAAGTGAAGTTTAATGCATAAATAAATCATTATATCATATCAAGAATTCGGTATCGTATACCGTGTAAGATAATATCTTTTGTATCTATCGGAATATCAGATTAAATCATTGTTGTCATTGTCAACATTTGCTGCGCACCTGTACGTCAGATGCGATTCAGATTTCTTTATTTAGGCAATAAAACTTGTAACAACTAAAGTTTGTAATAAAATAAGTCTACATTTTACTGCAGCGTACACTCGTTTTGAAGTATTGTATGTCTTCCTTGTTTAATGGTTAGTTAGTACGATATCAAAGGCCTTTGGAATAAATAATTTTAGGATAAAGTATACAATAAAGTGCCCTTCATTATTTTACTAAGCATCCAAACGTGAAACTTACTAAACAGAGAATTTTTTTATTTTTTAATTGTATTTCGTATAACTTTACTTATTTGTCGGGTACCTCAAGAGCCGGGTGGTTTATGCATCGCGCTTTAACCCATTCACGTCTAAAGTCATAGTTGGATTGGATTGGAGTCATTGATTTACAGAAGAGTCCATTGTTTTTCCAGGGGTTGATGAGTTAAACCATGAAGTCTCTCTATTCCTGTAAGCACAGTTTAAGTCCCACTGAAACCTTAGCTGATTGTACGAGAAAGTTTGCCAGCGTACTTAAGGAAGATCGGTAGTTTATTCGGGGTATGTTGTACCCGGTTCTGTTCTCGTCAACCAATAAAATGGGCGAACTTAGTAACATCTATTTCTATGTACATGTATATGTTAAGTTTGTTAAGGGACGTTAGCATTTTTTCAATCAGAATTTCTTTTCTTTTTTACTTCTTATATTGGTATACAATGACATGAAAATCATTAAATTCCTATTTATTTTGCGACCATTGCTTGGGAAACAAAGTTCGGCAATTATTCATTTGAAACTGATTAATTCAACCTTACTATTTATATATGCATACCACTCTAGACTTGACTTTATTTTCACACAATATATAGGAATGTAAGATATTTTATGCCTGTGTAGAGCTCATATTTGATACTGCACATCAAGTACAAGTAATAAAAGCAGAAAATATCAAAATAATGTTTTGGTGAACACATCTAATGTCCCTTTCTACGTTAACTTCTAATAAAGAAATTAAGTCGAGTTTATAAAATGGAAAATGTTGATTGGAACATAAATGTCCAACTGAAACTGAGATTTGAAATTTGCCCGTTTACCTGAAGACATGTGGCCATTTTTCGGTACATTGTAACGGTGTTCTCTTTCCTTCTCCACTGAATAACAAGCCGCAAACATATGATTGAAAAATTGTTGCGTTTATCGTACACATTGAAATTCAAACAATAGTTAGTACTTTCCTTCGCCAAACCTTCGTCAAGAATACTGAAATTTATCGGTCGTTTGAATGAGACTTAAATGGCGGGTGTGACATTGATAAAGAACATACTCTGTATTTTCAAAAGCACAGTTTCAATTTGTGGCGCGTCACTATTAGCTGGTGACATCTCAATATTAAACAGACAAGATTACATTACGATATCCTTTTTTGCGCGATTATAAATATGTCTGTAAATTGAATTTACAAATCAAATCAGACGCATAAAGATGATTGCCAGTTATGTCTGTAAATTATGTGTTTACCAATACTTCGGTTATCACTTCCTGTTAAAATATATTGGCGAAAAGAATGCATTTATATTTTACATTAATTCATAGCAATTTTTTTTCTTCTATTTCTTATAATTTGTCTACAAACCTGCTTAAAGATGTTGGTATTCATTCCTTCTTTTATCAGGAACACAGCCACTTCTTCTTTCTTTGCATCAATACATTGGAAAAGAACATTGTTATATCTGTTGATGTCGCCGTGCTTTTTCAATCCGTCTACCAAGTCCTTTAATTTTGAAAAGTCCTCTTCCTGAAATACAATTCTATCACAAATTTAAGAAATTTTCAAAAACCAATTTCAGAAACTTTGCGACTTTGTTATTTAAAAAGTATGAATTACATATAGGAGGGCTTTTATCATTTTGGTGAAAAAGAACAACGAAGAAACTTGTTGATAACTTATGTTATGAAACTCATTGGTCTAAATTTGGTATAAAATATGGTTGTATTTTTCAAATAAGGGATCTCCTTTGGCGAGTTATCAGAACATCGCATCAGCTCTAGTCAGCACCGTTACGATCGAGCGAGTGACGTTTACAAGTTGATTTGTGGAAGGCTTGCATCTTCCTGAGTACTCTGTATCCGTGTTTATCTCCTCAATTATCGAAATATATATCAGAAGCTTATAAGGCCAAAATTGTCACAGAGAGACGTGATATTACACAAGGATTCAAGGATTTAGTATCATTAATGAATGTTTATACCCTTATTGCCCTGCTAAATGATTCTTCAAAATTTGTCTGCACTAAAAACACATTGAGTCCAAACTGTTCTATTTCTCTTCGAAGTTCCAGGAAGTCTCTCTGTCCATATTTCTCGCATGTATACTCGAATGGCCTGTTTCCTCGCTGAAGTGAAGATTCACTAGACAGTTAGATATTAAAACACCGGATACATAGATTATGATTTGAATTAACTAGTATTATATATTTTAAATATTATCTGAGTATTATGTTATCAAATATATTAATATAAATAAATATAAAAACAATGGGGTCCTGGGTCCCCATTCTACGAAAAGTCATAATTGTTATTGGTATTTTGACCATACTTACGACTTGCGACCACCTTAATAAAATTTAGGACTAGATATGACCTCGTCTTTATGACTATTCTATGACCAGTTTTTCTAAAGGTCGTATCTTTACCAGTATAGGCAAATCTAGGCTTGCGTTTAAAGTGAGTTTCAATGATTAAAGGTCGCATCTTTCTTCCTACGTATAAACTTACGTCTGAGTCTACGTTTGCTCCAAACAACTACAAATTTCACATAACTTAGATACCGAGAAAGCATATTTTTACGACGGTTTGTGACACTGAGCCTTCGTACACTTAAATGTAATCGAGTCACGTCTTAAATCGCGTCTACGTTTGCGGGCAAAGTTACTACCTTAGTGAAACTGACCCCAGAGACAGTGCGTAGATCTAATGTAAGCGCTCTTATCTGTTCTACTAAACATAGCAGGTACTGTCAAGATCTGATTTGAAAATAAGGTTATGTGGCTCAAGACTTGAGTTAAGGTAGGGGTGATAATACGGTCATATATTTTGCAAAAAGTAAAATAAACTTAAGAATTAGGACTGTTTCTATTAAATTAGCCCTAAATGCTTTTGCTTAATAACAATTCAGGAGACATTTACAGACCGTAAGCTAGTCACTGATTGCTTAAAGTGAATTAAAAGGAATGGCTGCCCATAGGGACGATTATCTTATATCTGTACGTGGACATATACCTCATGGACATTTTTTATATATAAAAATTTTTAATTTATCTTAGTGAAATATCTATTTAAGTAAAAGTAAATGGGTATTTTCCTTTTAATACACAATATAATCATTTGATCTATTACTTGTGTAGCACTTTCAATTACACATGTTTTGCTGTTAAACTTTCAAATGACCTCACCACATCCCTCACTGTGCATTGTGCTCCCCTCTCTACCATCAATTTAGCGAGTTCATCATTCTCCAGTAAGATGTAAACGTAATGGAGTGGAGTTCGTCCGAGCTAAAAAGGACAGATAATTAATATATATGTATATACCCTAACCATAAACCATAACCAAACCCTGTTACATCCCGCTTAATATGGTAATGAGTTTGATTACAAAGTTAAATTCTTTATATATATTATAAACATTAAACCAAAGTTATGATTTTCAAGACGATCGCGTGTGTCAGTTACCCTTCATCAGTTGAGATCCAGTTGAAAATAGATGTTTATTTTCGAAGTCGAAAGTGGCACCGTACCAAATAATGAATCTATTTTCATAACCAAATCAGTCTAAGAGTAACCAATGTAAAAAGATGACTATCTTAGCTTTTGAAGAATTTAGAATTTAAATAACCATTACAACCCGCTTATTTTGAAAACCCTTCTTATTTGAAAGAAAGCCTGCACATTCAGTCACCTATAATTACCATCCACGTCCTTTAATAGCCAGTTTTAATTTCCCCAAACGTTTCAGCAAAGAGGCAGCAGCTGTTCTTTTATTATTTTAATTCATTTGCTTTTATATTATTATTTTTTTTATTTTTTTTTATTTATTATTATTATTATTGTTACTATTATTATTATTATTATTATTATTATTATTATTATTATTATTATTATTGTTTTTTGTTTTGTTTTTTTTTTTTTTGCGAAAAGATTTCTTTCCTGTTTTCTACTTTGATTGATATACAATAACAAAAACGAAACGAGATATACATAAACATGACAATTCTTAAATTCCTGTATTTTTTGATAGTTGCTCATGATACCCAATTTAGAACCTTTTCACTTCAATTGATTTATTCAACCACACTATTTGTATATGCATACCACACTGAACCAGACATCATACCACACTGAACCTGACATCATTTTCAAAAATAAATACATGATATAGGAATATTAGATTTTTTATGTCCGTGTCTAGCTCTTATTTATTATTGCACATCAAGTACAAATAGGAAAAGGTGAAAACATAGCTAATGCAATCAATTGCAAGTGATTAATGGCCAAACCGGGTTTCTTTAACAATTTTTACAAAATATATAGGAATTTCAAAATTTGTAAACTTAACAATTTGTTGTGAATTTAAACAATTAGAAATATATAACTCACATTATCTTGGATGTTCAGCAACTGTGGATAATCCTCAATAATGAAACTGACAACATCTAGTTTTTGAATCAGTATAGCCTTGTGTAGAACAGTCCGCCCACAGATATCAGTAGCTAATGCACACTTTTTACCCATCATTTTCTTCAGATCGGCGTTTGTAGAACTATCGACTGACTGGAACATTTTGTCGATGTGGTTCTATCAACAAAATATAAAAGATTACATAATTATTTGTTCAATTGATTTCTTATACAACACCTGAGACTTAAACAACTCTACTGGTTCTTGAGAAGCGAAAATGTCTAAAATTTGACAAAAAACATATATTTTCTGTTTACTTAAGTGGCTGCGACCTTGAACTTTCAGCACAAGACCTTGAAATTTTAAAATGATCCTTAGATAATTCTTAACAGCTTTTTCACATATTTTTGCATACAAAATGTCAATCAGTTTTGATCCCTGGGCGTGGTCAAATCTGTGATTCACAACAGTTTATCCATCCCTTTATATCATGTTGTTAAAATATTGAAGCCATTGCATATCCAGTTTGGTCGTTTTCAGTTTTCAAAAAATACTGAAAATTACCCATTTTCCCCTTTTGGGGACCCCTTAGTCCCCCAGCCCCTCCACTTTCAAAAATTGAATTTTGAATTGGCATCTCCCAATGATGCTTTCTATCAAGTTTGGTTGAAATTGGCCAAGTGGTTTTGAGAAGATGAAAATGTTAAAGGTTTATGGACAAGTAAGACGCACGACTACGGACAAAGAGCGATAGAAATATGTCACCTAGGTGACCTAAAATCACTGACCTCGGCTAGGTATATTAAAGAAAAATCAGTGGTCTGGGCGTAGTTTGTAAAAGAAAAATCGCTCACCTGGGAGTGGTATGTAAAAGACAAATAACTGAACTAAGAGTGGTATGTAAAACGAAAAATCACTGACCTGGGTGTGGTTTGTAAAAGAAAAATTGCTGACCAAGGAGTGTATGTAAGAGGAAAATCACTGACCTAGTAGTGATATGTAAAAGAAAATCGCCCTACCTGGGCATAAATGAAAAAATGAATTGAAAACTTTTCAATTACATTGGCATTACTCACCACCTATTACTAACAAAAAAGGTGAACAGGAAAAGTGTGTATAAGACAAGTAGTATACCTTAATGTACATCTGTTGTACAACATATGACTATCGTACTTAACCCATTCACCCCTAGAGACTCATATGGGCTAGCCCATGTTATAAATTTTAGGTAGATTATATTATTGTTCAGAGATGGATGTGTTTAGTTTATACAACAATATGAATATATATGTTTTATGTTTATCTAAAGGAAGTATTATAAAATAATGTTTCAACTTTATTGGCATGAACATATCCCAGTTTTGAATAACCATCCTGAATATTTCAGTTTCCTCACAGGCACCTAGGTAACCTCGAGCTCATTCAGATTATGGCTAATCACATTCCAAGCATACATAACGAGAGAAGTACAATTTTGAGATTTAGAACTTTTTTGTGTTACGGGTTCGAATCGGCTTCTGGGGTTTTTAAAGAAAGGTAAAACATTTACTTACTATTGTCACTGCGTTAAACGATAATAAAATTAAGAAATAATTTAACAAAACATCGACTGATGACTGAATTGAAAAAGTGCGGTTGCGGTTTTGATTGAAATTGCTAAAGTTGCGGTTTTAATTGAAATAGTTCAAGTTGCGACTTTAATTGGAAAAGTTAAAGTTGTGATTTTATTTCCTAATCAATTATGAAAAACAAAAACATTGATCACGTCTTAAGAAAACATTATATTCCTGCGTGACGAAAATTCATTCATTGTAATATTTGATACAAGAGTTTTCCGGTTTGTTAGCGGAAGTTAATGCACTTAAAATTATTTCCGGTTATATTCGTTCGCATTCAGTGATGATTATTATCATACAAAATGTATGTGTAATTTAAGGGGAAGAAGTGTACCCTAGGGTATACAAAAATATTATCATCATATTTTTCATACTTATTCAATATGAATGTATGAATTAATACAATGACTAATCTGGCACATTTGTGGGTATATAAGGGATAGCTAACTTTGTGAAATTGTATCTAAAGACATGGTATTAATGTGTTTTATTCTTTACTTGAGTTGGTGGACAAAATCACTCAAACACTCAAATCTTACATTCGGTCACTCTAAAATATTCAGTCAAAAATTATTTTTATTTTTTTCTGTAAATGATCAATGCAGAATGGATAACAATTCTTAGATTCAGTATGGAGAAGAAATATCACCTTGAAATATGCGAACATTGAGTACTTTTTACAAAACCAAAAATCTTTAAGGGAAGACTGTACTACAATTTAACCTTGAGTGTGACCTTGAACATGACCTTGACCTGCCGATGCACCTCTTCAAAATTAACCTTTTCTGTAAGTTTCACAAAAGTATCATATGCAATGATAAAGAAATAATAATGTATGTCAAAATGTAACGGTACCCAGGGGAAAAGACAATGTGAAGTTGGGCTTCATAGCGGACACATGACTGTTAAATTATTCAATTCACAGAGAACAACATATTTTACTTGTTGATGTGAATTTACCATACAATTTACCATACAATTTACCATATAGTTTACCATACAATTAACCATAATATTAACCATACAATTCATATCGTCTGTGGACAACTTTGCGTCAGTTTCACTTTAGATTACTGTATAGACATTCTGGTCACTTGTCCAGGTGTACTTTCCCACTTAAAACCAATTAATTAACTACATTTAAACTTCCTTTTAATCGGATAATTTCCTGTATAAATATATATATATATATATATATCCCATGTGATGATATGGGATAGACAACTTCCTCATTTCCATATTGAGTACAATTTACCATACAATTTACCATACAGTTTACCATACAATTAACCATAATATTAACCATACAATTCATATCGTCTGTGGACAACTTTGCGTCAGTTTCACTTTAGATTACTGTATAGACATTCTGGTCACTTGTCCAGGTTTACTTTCCCACTTAAAGCCAATTAATTAACTACATTTAAACTTCCTTTTAATCGGATAATTTCCTGTATAAATATATATATATATATATATATATATATATATATATATATATATATATATATATATATATATATATATATATATATATATATATATATATATATATATATATATATATATTTATACAGGAAATTCATCATTTGATGTTGTTTTGCTAGAACCATAATGTCACAATATGAAAACAAAACTCCAGCAGAAGAGCCCATGTGATGATATGGGATAGACAACTTCCTCATTTCCATATTGAGTTTCCGTGTCCCAATTGTTAAAGCAATCCGCATTAAACCATTAAGCCATTCCTATTCAGCGTGGGTTTGATGTTGTGTATTTTCGGTATATTCGGTACATTGTAACCAGGTTCTATTTTTCATCAATAACTCAAAATTATGGTGAATGCGGTGTCAAATATCTTTAAAACAATACAAACACATGCCCAAAGATAAAAAAGACCCAAAAATCAAAATCAAAAATATTATTTCGGAGTTATCGGACTTTGTCCTCTCTGTTTAATCTGAATTTACTTTATAAATTTGCGAGCCGGCCTGGCTCAGTCGGTAGCGCGCTCGACTCTTGATCGTGAGGTTGTGTGTTCGAGTCCAGCCGGCGGCAGGTTGGTTTCCTGTCTGTCGAATGAGACAATAAAAACCGTGGTCCCGTGTCACAGTAGGTGTCGGCACGTTAAAGAACCATCACCGCTCAATGGCCGAGCATAGTGCCAAGCATAGGCCAAAATTTGAAGCCATTCACCAGCATGTGGTGACGTCTCCATATGAGTGAAATATTCTTGAGTGGGACGTTAAACAACAATAAACAAACAAAAACAAACAAACAAACTTTATAATTAGCTCTCCCTCTCTCTCTCTCTCTCTCTCTCTCTCTCTCTCTCTCTCTCTCTCTCTCTCTCTCTCTCTCTCTCTCTCTCTCTCTCTCTCTCTCTCTCTCTCTTTCTGAGTCTGTGTGTGTTATATCCATTTATGTTTTTATTTAATAGTATATATTCGTGCACATAAGATAGACGGGAAATAAGCAACGAAGCTATACGATAAACGCGACGATTTCGGCTTTCCCATCGTAAATTTTCCACATTTAAGTAGTAATATCCCTCAGTCACCTGCATATGGAGTTTATATTTCACAAATGATCCGATACGCCAGGGCGTGCACAACATATGAAGATTTCATATACAGAGGTAAACTACTCACTGACAAATTATTGACACAGGGATATCGAAATATATATATATATACACGGTCTTATAAAATGTTAGGTAGATTATATGTATCTACATTTGAATGCCCTATGAACAAGACTTAGTGAAAAGTGTTTAAAGTTTAAAGTTTGAAAGTTAGATTAAAGTGCTAGGTTTAAATTCTAATGGCTATGACTCAACCGTTTTGCTATATTTCCTTCTAATATCGTACTGTACAATAGAGTTTACATGATTTGTTTTATCATGTTAACAATGGTGTATATTATTCTAGTTTTCAGTTGATAATTGTTCATTCTTCCTAGTGACGATATAACAGATCATTGCTTTGTTAAGAATATGTTAGGACATATGATCTGTTTTGGCGCACATTCCTGTTGTCCAACAGAGGTACATACTATAATGAGAAGTTCATCATGAAAATCAGCCTTCAAGTAATTTCCAAATTTGGAAACAATGAAGACGAATCCTATTTGATTAAACATTGACTGACAACAGTATTAACATTGTGGTTATAGTGTTTCTGTATATATCCCTATCAACCCTACATATAATATCGGACTGGTCTAAACAATAGAATAGAGCATTCTATCTTAATATTTAGGAATGAAAGTGTTAATGGACTAAATTACTTGTTTCAATATTTCCTTCCATCATTTTTTATATTTTCCTGATACGGAAATTTTACATTTAACAGTTCAGCAGAAAGATTAACATTATATGTCATTGGTTAAATTGTTTGTTTTGTTAGTTTGCTTAAATTGTTTGTTTTGTTAGTTTATTATGCGGCATTCAACAAGTTTCCAGTCATGTGGTGGCGGTTAAGTTTTAGTGGTGGAGGAGAGAACCCGGTTACATTGTACCCGGGATTGCATGTTGTATTTAACTGGAACTTGTTTGAATTAGAATAGGAGATATTCACGGGTATCTTTTTAAGTGTGACAGGAACATTGCACTATAAATCAAAGTACTGACAGTACTGATACAAGTTGATGGCAATCGTAAGTTTAAATGAGGTACAATACTCTCAGTATACTGAATACTTTTTAATTCGGTAAAATTAGGTTTTACAAAAAAGTAACTTAAAATCGGCTCAGACATTTGGCTTAACGTGAATACTGATAGCTTATTTATTATGCAACAAACTACATAAATAGCGATATAATTAAAAAATCTTGTGCTTATAAACATCGTTTCATCGATATTAAATTTCTGTGTGACAGGACAGTATTGTACCCTTGCGCTATATTTCCTATCAGAAGCCATAAATTTCTAGGTCAATACGTGTACATGTAAAACATTTTCCCAACTTCAAAGACTGCGTTGAGAGTTTCTCATCAGTTACGATCACGTGAATGAGGAATAACGCAACTTCTATGTACTTCACAGACAGATCTTGCCAATATACAGTAAGGGAAACTTGATCAAAACTCATTTGTATATTAATTGTGCGCAAGAATTGTTAAATGTCCACTCTATCGCAATTCTATCACAAGAGTATAATGGTAAAAAGTTATTGAAAGGTAACATTCTAAAGCAAATTTATAATATTTTAAAATTTTTAAAGTACGCCGAACTGACGTTCAATAGCATGTATTTCAACAAGACTTGAAGACCTATATTTTTCAGCAAAACGTTATTAAATTTTCGCTCTGTCGATTAACTTCGACGATTGATAGCACATTTCCGGCCAGTCCGATTTTCCTTGTCGGTTTAGGATCGCCGCAATTATTTTGGGGGTTCACGATAACGTCATTGAATATATTTTTTGCTCAATCCTTTTATACAGAATAATGGAAATTCTTCAACCGTCAGCAGTAAACTAATAACCTCTGCCACAACATGACATAATGTTGTATACAATCGCTGGACAATACCGGGGTAAGATGTGCCTAAAGTAGGTGACTGTTACATGATAAATACATCAACAAAATCCTGAATTAATCGGACTTCAGAACTTTCTTATTGCGATGGCCGATCGCCTGTCCACGGGTAGCCATGTTTAATTTCCCGTCATCATTTGACGTTTGAATTCCCGTGTAAGTGAAAAAAAAATAAACAGTCAAATATAAGTTCAACAGATAAAACAAAATAGTCCGTCGAGGTTAAAAAAACATGGTCATTTTGAATTCATTACGTCAGTGAATGAGACACAAGTCAAAACGAAGATTTGTTCGAGACTCTGCAAAATATGTAGGTCACGATCAATGACATCCTATATAATTTTGTTATAAGGTAACATGCCACATGTTGGCAAATATTTTAGGGAAGATAGAATCCTAATTTGCATAGACATAGAAAAAGGAGGGACGAAACCATTATGTCTCACAGTCTTCGGCATCGGAGTCGTGAAAGAAATTAAGATGTTACCTGCAATATGCTTGTTTTTTCCAGAGTTTCTTGCAGTTGTACGGAACAACTTTCTTTTGCAATATCTACTGCTGATTGATCATTTTCATCCTGAATGTCCACAAGATGATTATAACCCTGATATATAAGCTTGTCTATCCTTTCAATATCACAATTTCTAACGAATTCTAGAACAAAACTGTCAATAATTTTGCAGTATTGGATTTTTCCTAAGTCAAGTGCATGGTCTCTAGCCGTTTTTCCGATTCTATCGCGGGAGGCTAGATTTATTCCATTCTTAACAAGGGCCTTCATGAACGCCTCAGGTACGTCACAATCAATGGCTTCATAAACCAATGTCTGACCATTTCTGTTCCTCACTCTCATGTCTGAGCCCCGCAGTATTCTCTGAACTATGTCTTCTTTAGGTATGCAAGGACCGTTGACTAACTGCAAATACAAGTATGTAATATAAAAAAACTCAGATAACAAAGTATAAATCTTCCGGATGCCCAGGATACTACATACAAATTTGGTGAATTATGGAGAAACGGGGACCTCTGGAAATCCAGATTTGGGATTAAGTGTCATGAAGGAGTTATCATCCCTTGTGGCCCGGTCACACCGCCACCAGTCCACAGTCGAATTCCAAATAATCCAAACAAAAATACATATACATTTATTTTTTAAAAAAATCAAAATACATGTATATTATGGAAAAGATAAATTTTAACGAAATATTAATTGATATATCAATCGTAGAACAAGTTCTGAATGAAATAAAGAAAACGTTTATTTTAAATTCCATATCAGAGGTATTTCTTCATCATATATCGAAATTCATACTTGCAACTTAAGAAAATAAGAATACACAATGCATGTCAATATATACTATGCATCCTATATGTAAAATTCTGAGACACCATAGTATAAATCTTCAGGATGTCAAGGATACGTATACAATATAAAAATCGTAGATACCAAAGTATAACTCTTTAGGGTTTTCCAGATATATATACGATATACAAATCTCAGATATCAAAGTATAAATCTTCAGGATGTCCAGGATATATATATAATATAAAAATCTCAGATACTAAGTATAACTTTTCAGGATGTCCAGCATACGTATACAATATAAAAATCTCAGATACCGAAGTATATATATTCAGGATGTCCAAGATAAATATCAGATATCAAAGTATAAAACTTCAGGATGTCCAGGATATATATACAATATAAAATCTCAGATACCAAAGTCAAAATTTTCAGGATGTCCCGGATACATCTACAAATATGGTGGTTATTGCACAAACACGGAAATAAATCAATTATCAGTTCTGCAGGCTGAGTTCTGAAACTTAGTCAGGTGTCTACATAAATGTAAAATAAACTGGATTCTTGGAATCCTGCTTTACGGATTTTCTTCGCCGCCAACATTTTCTAGAAAAGACCTTAACTCGGGAAGCCATCGTAATTATCAGCATGGGCGCTACAAGTATCGTTTTCTTGCAAAATAAACATTTCCCTACAGAGCTATCTTATATGATCCGAGTACTAACCATTATTTCTACGCTTAATAAAGCTAAATTTAACAATTCTATTCAAAGCTAAATATCTGCAATTATGTAGAGCCGGCCTGGCTCAGTCGGTAGCGTGCTCGACTCTGGGTCGTGCAGTCGTGATTTCGAGTCACGCCGGTGACAGGTTGGTTTCCCGTCTTTCGGATGAGACAGTAAAAACTGGAGGTCCCGTGTCACAGTAGGTGTCGCCACGTTAAAGAACCATCACTGCTCAATGACCGTAAGTGCCGAGCATAGGCCAAAACTTAAAACTCTTCACCGGCATTTGGTGACGTCTCCATATGAGTGAAATATTCTTGAGTGGGACGTTAAACAACAATAAACAAACAAACAAGCAATTATGTATTCAAATTATTTATATTTCATCACATAATATTATTAACCTGATTTTATTTCATTCATTCATTTTTAAATGTAGATTGCAATCTACTTATATAAAACGATTTGCCGTTTTTGAAATTTCTTGAACATTCTTACCTGAAAAAATAAAGGTTTTGATGCTTCCTTACGCGGACTATAAGTAAAAAGGACATTGGTATTGACGCCCAACTCCATCATCAAATCAACGTTCTCATAGTTGTTTGTTTCCCATAGAGCAGCCAAGAGTGGCTGCGGTGACGTCACGTAGTCCATAGAGAGCTGGTAGCTGTAGTCCTTTGTGTTAATGTCTATATTTATCATCAGTTCTGTATTGAAGAGTAATTATTAAAGTAATCAATATTTGATACGAATACTGATGTCAAAATTAGAATTATTCAGAAATTTTTTTTCGGAATTTCAAAAACGAGGTATCAGACAACTAGACGTTCATTCATATATATATATATATATATATATATATATATATATATATATATATATATATATATATATATATATATATATATATATATATATATATATATATATATATATATATATATGTATATATATGATGAAATGTCAGTCTGCAACAAACATACATACTATTATCTATCCAGCCGCGTATTGTGCTAGCTTTGCAGGAGAGGATAGCTAGGGCGAATTCTATGGTGTTTTCATGTTCTTCAAGCAGCTGAAGTAGGCGTATGTCACGTGGTCTTTCTTGAAGGCGTGTCTTTAGCGATATTGTCTTTTCATTTTTAACTATTGTCACCCTACACCAGTATTTCAACAGTTTTTCTATGAGATTCATATCTGGTTTTTCGTCTAATAACGCTCGATACAGACCTACAATGAACGATACAGTCTTTAAACTGTCAAACCTGTGTTTCAAAGAATATATCATATATTGTTAAAAGTGAATTAATTTTTTTTTACTAAATGTTATTCCCCACCTCAGGCAAAATCCAATCGCTTTTTCATTTCGGCGCTTTTCTTGATAAATAATATAAGATATGCGTACATGTGTTTATGTCTTCAAAAAGGTTGTTGTTTTATACCTATTTAAACAAAAATAAATTTCAAATAATCAGCCAAACCAATTATATTAACAAAATTACAGCAAACAAATTTATAGATATTTTTGTATATATCCCTAAACAATATTAAGTGTCTTTTATCAATTTTATTGAAATAAATGACGTATGTTTTTCTTTAACATGACACATTTTCGATTTCTATAAAATACCCACAATACCTGGTTTGTACTTCCGGTACCAATGTAGGGTTTCCTTCCATCCATCAGGTTTTTCTGCAAGTAAAATGTCCTCTGGCGTCTTGCCTTGTTTGTTTTGCAAGAATGGATCCGCCCCACATCTGTAAATTGTTTCGATATATAAGGAACCACCAAATATGTATAAATATTTTACGTTTACCACAGATATACAGACATATATACATACATATACTAGTCATTTTAATGCTACCATTGTCAAATTATTGAAAATCGGTTTTCTTTTGTGCTGCATTTAATGTCTCCACTTTTAATACAAATGAAATGATCATATTATTGACTATTTACACACATTGACAATGCTTATGTTTGTCAAAGATTTTAAACCAACAGCAGTTTAAATCGAAATGTTAAAAAATTTATAGAAATCTTAATTGATTTAAGTCATTCTAAATAAAACATTTTTTGTTAAACAAACAAAAATATTATCTAATTGCATACATGATAACAAAACAGACACACACGCGTATATATATATATATATATATATATATATATATATATATATATATATATATATATATATATATATATATATATATATATATATATATATTAGAACTCTTTCATACGCTGCCATTAGATATACGTTAATTCCACTCGAGGGGTCACAAAATGCTGCTGTTGATTTTTATGCACTGAGAATTTTGACTCCCTAGAAGGTTATATATATATATATATATATATATATATATATATATATATATATATATATATATATATATATATATATATATATATATATATATTGTGTGTGAGTTAGTGTGTGTGTGTGTGTCTGTGTGTGTGTGTGTGTGTGTGTGTGTGTGTGTGTGTGTGCTTGTTTAACTTCACTTCTAACGGAGGATTTTAAATCTACATCGTGTCCAGTAATTCAAATCTTCAATTCTAAATTTATCTTAAATCAATTAAATCACAAAATGATTCTGTAGACATCCGTCTTTCCGCGGCTTCTATATAATATCTTCATATTTGTGCTAGTAACACAATTATCCATAAACATGAAACGCTTGAATGAAATTGCCTTTACTAGATCACAATATTTCAACACCTAAAACTCCTCAAAAGAATTTGTCATAAGCTAATAATTCTACGTTAGTATATATTTTAGACATGTCGTGTGGAGTTTTAAATGCTCGACAATACTGGAATTAACGATCATGTACAAACATTGGCGTAAAATAAGTGGGTTGTCAATACTGAGAATAGAGGGATAGAAAACATACAAATGTATTGAACGTCTCTGTATTATCTCTTTTTAACATTCACTGGCGTATAGAATTTTTATATTTCCATAAATGAATAATTAGTATGTTTAAAGCAATGTTAAATAGGGTTAAGGTGTCCGGTTGCCGTTGTACTATTTAAATTGGAAAACACACATGCGTTTTCACTAATATTTGAATATCAACCTTAGAACACGACTCGCTAACAAAATAGCTCAAATAAGTTTTTCTTTTCTCTATAATTCGATCTCGAGAGATTTCCTTTGATCATTTGCGATGGGTGTAGCATGCTAACATGGGACGCTGACTCCTCATTGACACCTATAGTCCCATCCCCTTTGCAATTCCTCTTCATGTTGAAATCATTTATCTTATTTCATATATATATCCAATTTGTCGTGTTCTAATGGACTTGGGGGTTTTGATTATCCATTGGTATTTCTTCATTTTTACTTTAACATCCAAATGTACTCCCAACTCTTTTTTCTCTTTTTCAGTAACTTTTGAAGTAATAAGAGTGGGAGGATTAATAATATGAGAATTGGTGTATTAAGCTAAAATTATATAATTCCTATATGAATCACATATGTTGTACATAGAAGTCATACATTCTGCACAGAAATACAAATTCGTATTCGTTTTTACTATTAAATTTAGGTTTCATCAATTATACATTTGATTATATAGGTTAAGAGCCAATGCTTTTGCAAGGTATCTGGGTTTTAGTATATAAATACAGAAAAAGTCACAGATACCAAGGTATAAACCATTAGGATGTCCAGGATATAGGTACAATTCTGGTAAAAAAAAATAGACAAACACGGACGGACACACACACAGACAGACAGACAGACAGATAGATAGATAGATAGATAGATAGATAGATAGATAGATAGATAGATAGATAGATAGATAGATAGATAATTAGATAGATAGATAGATAGACAGGCAGACAGATAGATAAATAGATAGATAGACAGACAGACAGACAGACAGATAGATAGAAAGATAGATAGATAGATAGATAGATATCAGACAGTCAGACAGACAGACAGACAGACAGATAGATAGATAGATAGATAGATAGATAGATAGATAGTCCAAGTGTACAATTCCCGGTCACCCCTACCTTATAGCTGCTATTAGTGCTCTGTAAACTCCAGGTTGTCGAACAATCTTGTGTAGGAAAGTGTCTCCATGGTTATCTTGGATATCCATATCCATACCTTGACATCCCATAATATAAATAACGGTTACCCCTCTGGGACTGATGAATTTTTGTATCTGTTCGGCAAGAAGATGCATGAATGATTCTCCTGTGACGTCATCGCGAGCATGAAGGTCTTTCCCGCTACAACAAAACTGTATACAGTTTTCTTGAATCTCGTCTAGCTCCGAGCTGGCTATACATTTATAGAGCTTTGTCTCTCTCAAAATTCTCATCTTTACAATTTTGCGCAGCTGTTTGAGGAAAGTCTATCTAATGCGAGTCTGTCTTCAAATGTTCTTCTTTGTAGATTTCTCTCATTCTGATAGGCACCAGAGGAATACAAAACATTATAAAAAACTGATATCGTAATATTCTAAACTTAAGAACTCTATCAAATGAAACTTTGAACTTTTATAGAATATATCATGTGGTAATTTGTTTTATCTGTGTGTTTTATTCAATGTGGAGATGATGACAAGAACAACAACAATAATAATAATAATAATAATAATAATAATAATAATAATAATAATAATAATAATGATAATAGTTATAATAATTATAATAATAATAATGTTTTCTCTAAAATATTCAGTCTAGTTTTGTTTCTAACTCCAGTTGAAATTGTAGGCAGAAATATCACGTAATGTCAAGCTACCTACAATTGATATCACCAGAAATAACAAAAAGCTAAGCTGTATATTTTCTCTGTGTGTTTTAATAGACGTGTAGAACTTATTGTCAACGTTATTGATTACGCTATCCTCATTTTGTCCCGCCTTTACAGGTACAAACTGCACAGATGTACAAACTTAAATAGATAAATAAGCTGACCTGAAACTGCGGGTTTTCATAGGGATATCGTAAGGGAAAATCCCAATTGTCAGATAGATAGATAGATATATAGATAGATAATAAAAATCAATTAATACTTAGTCGTGAGTGATCAGTCGTACTTGCCCGCTGGATATTATAAAAACAACGTTGGCATAATATAAACGAACTATATTCACTTTTGGTAATTGTTCAAATGTATTCTAACCTTGAAAGCTGGTAAATACACGTGACTGTTGAGATACATAAGTTACAATACGTTAAAGATAATATACTTAAATACTGAAAGCAAGATGCACTTTTAAATGAAACTAGCCTATTGCAACAACTTACATCGCATTTGATCATTTGTAAAACTGTAACTTTGGTATTCTTAATGACATTTATAACCACTGGGTCGTTGCCACTGTTGGTGGACTGTTTGAGTCCCCGAGGGTATACATAAGCCCAGTAACTCGTGTTTCGGTACCAGTCAATTATTTTATACTTAAGTAATATTTCGCTCAAATAGTACCATTTAAATTTTTAACCTCTCAAAGCTTAAATATTCCTTCTGAAGGGGGTACTCTTAGAAAATATATCTGAATTATTATTTTGACTTGTATGATACCACTTTTTAATTCAGAAATATACGTTTATATAAAATTGCAGCTCAACCGATGGAGTCTTATTGATAGAATATAAAAAGTCTCAGATACCAAGGTATAAACCACTAGGATGTCCAGGATATAGGTACAAATCTGGTAAAAAAAATGGGCAAACACGGACCTCTTGGGCATTTGTGTTGGCCTCCTTTATAAAACTATAACTTAATCTTTGGTATTGTTAAAAATATTTAAAATATACTTGAAAGAATCAGTATGGGTGTCCTTAATGTAGAAAATGTGATATTCCGCTTGCATTATTCTTTTTACTCACGGATATGATTCGGCAAAGAGGATTCAAGTACAATGGTGGTGACTATTTGAACATGACGTGTGTTTCCGCGAGATAATATTGACAGATGCAACACGCATTGCTCGGCAATAAAGATATTCTTAGGCTTGACTGTCAAAACAAAACTCAACATAATCGCTATATAAAAATCTAAGATACCAAAGTATAAATCTTCAGGATGTCCAGGATATATATACAATATAACAATCTAAGATACCTAGGTATAAATCTTCAGAATGTCCAGGATATATATACAAATATAAAAATCTAAGATACCTAGGTATAAATCTTCAGAATGTCCAGGATATATATACAAATATAAAAATCTAAGATACCTAGGTATAAATCTTCAGAATGTCCAGGATATATATACAAATATAAAAATCTAAGATACCAAGGTATAAATCTTCAGAATGTCAAGGATATATATACAAATATAAAAATCTAAGATACCTAGGTATAAATCTTCAGAATGTCCAGGATATATATACAAATATAAAAATCTAAGATACCTAGGTATAAATCTTCAGGATGTCCAGGATATATATACAATATAAAAATCTATGATACCAAAGTATTTATCTTCAGGATGTCCAGGATATATATACAATATAAAAATCTATGATACCAAAGTATTTATCTTCAGGATGTCCAGAATAGATACAAACCCTGTAAGAATTGTACAAACACGGATCTCTAGAAATCAAGAGGTGGGATCAGGTAAGCACCCCTGTTTACCGGTCACACCTGTCGTGAGTCCAGAGTCAATTCCAAATGATATAAGTGAGGAACGAACTTCAATTCTCGTCATAATTGGTACAGACGTATCAACAATTGCTATCGAACAGTCAACTCATCATGTCACCAGTCATTTTATTTCTAGTTTACTAACCAACAAATAAATGAATTTATTCTCCTAAAAGATCTATAGTGAATAATTACAGTTGCTATATCTCGGCGTACGATATTGGGATAATTGCAGTTCTACAGTTTTGTAATTAAAAACGGTACAAATTGCTAATAATTATAGCAAATAGCATCGGTGTCTGTAAGATCGTTGCCGACTTTGCTGGAATATGTGTTTATCGACGTTAACGACGTATTGCAGCTGATACACTGATGCAAAAGACCTCTTTCTCCCAAAAATATACTTTATACTTCTTTCCCCATATCTAAATTATATCTAATCTGACCACTTATTTCTTTAGAAAATTTTTTTTCTTTATTTAAGTCTATAATAAAACATGTGATTTATATCTATACATACTTTAAAAGTCGTGCGTTAATATTTATTTGAATGTATAAATATTTCATTCGGGCCGACAATGTAAAACACATTTAGATATTGCTTATAAACATGTTAAAATGCATAACTCATTACAGTACATAACTGATTTCTGTACATTAATAAATTCTTAACTCTTTTAAAATACTATGTATTATACATCATGCTTTGGGATTAACGGTTTTGTTCCACTCGATAGATTAACGGTTCAAATATAACGTTATTATAAGTCGCGGGAATTATTTCACGATTCTAAATCGTTTGGATGCCTACTTTCACTTGAAGCCGTCTGATAAAAATCTTATCATTGAATTAACGAAATAAGTAATAGTTTAATTCCACGGAGACATAAGCTATGGATAACGACACTGTGTCCGCTATTGGTCAGCCGCGTAGTAGTGGTCAATATCGTTTTCATACAACGGTCTATGTTTACAACAGTTATTCAAAGAAATCTAATTTAACGTATTGTTATTCGGAGAGATTTTAAATGTAGACAGCCATTATGTGTTGTTCTAGATCGGTAAAATGATTTGCTCGTAGTTAATTGTTTAAATATATATACATACCTTTTTGTTTGTGATTTCCTAATAGCATTTTGTTACCGGGATTACCTCGCCCGATTTACCTTATAAATAACATAATAAAGTATTTTCAGGTGCAAATAGTAGTCATTATCAAATTCAGGTTATCTGAATATTCCACATGTTACAACTGACAAAAAATGTAAAAAAGAGAATAGATTAATTCTTTTCAAAATTTAAAGATAAGTTCATGAAACTGAAATAAGTGTCTTTTGTTGACTTTGATGCTGGGGTAAGTGGTGCTTGCATTCAGAAGAAACAAGGGTGCCCGGATGAAGCCCACGTCCTCCAACTGCCACCCCACATACTACTTCGTCTAATCAGAACATGGATTATAGGACGTGTTGGTGATACACTACTGCAGTAACAATTAGTCATTAATACCATCAATACTCACTGGAGAAATGCACATATAAGGAGTCCTGCGTGACTTAGATGTCCGCACATATTAAGCTCTACTAAAATACTAGATATATATTTCAAGTACTCTCCTCACAGGTTCCTTGTCTGGTTAAACAGAGGGATATGGAAGAAGAAAACATATTTAGTCTTTTTAAGTAAAAACCTTACTCATTAAATATTCTTACCTTTTTAAAGCACTGATAACAGATCTAAACATGTGGTTGTTATCCATTTAACGGCGGGGAACGTAATACCAGTATACAAATGTTCTTTACTTATCGTCACAATGACTTACAATGACATTTAATTTCACAACGTTCACTCTGTAAGTATTATGGGTAGAATCACTGTTTGACTAATGACACATTGTAAGGTATGTCTTAGTACACATCCTCAATGTTTACATGACGTGCGAATCAATGCTTATTACCACTAGTATTATAAACGAAGTCCCTGAAAACATATGTTTATCAAATACTAAATGATTCTGCCCTATTAGATGTTACGTTTGATAAGAGGTCAAAGGTTATGGATGATATGTATTTAAATAGTATTTTTTTAAAATTATATTTAAAACTTAAGTTGTATCCTGTTACTAAGTAAACAAAATAAACTGACTAAATACTTTTAGAATGATGAAGCGAGTTTTTCAAAGAAATCATCGTGACTTAGGCCTTTGTATTTACATTGATGATGATGATGATGATGATGATGATGATGATGACGACGACGATGTTGATGATGATGATGATGATGATGATGATGATGATGTTGATGTCGTCGATATGCACCCTATGCATTAATTATTCTCGTAACGCATCCCCTGTTCGGTTTGATTTGATTTGATTTTTTGTTTTACGCCATACTCAACAATCTTTCAGTCATATGATGGCGTCCAGTTTTTATTGGTGGAGGAAAAATCCCGGTTACCGAGGTAAAGACCACCGACCTTCCGCAAGAAAACTGGAAAACTTTCCCACTTAATTCGAAATGACCCTTGCGGAATTCGAACCAGAGGTGAGAGGCCTTGTGATTTAAAGCGCAATGCTCTAACCGCTCAGCCGTGGTGGCCCGCTGTTCGGAACTTCTCTATTTATATTGCAATCAATGAAATTAAAAAAAGTTCCGAGTGTCATTCGATTCCGGTACATTTCATCTATCTGCTCATTCGATGTCATCCAAAAACTTTGTCGGTCAGAATATTGGAATTAGAGAGAAGGTTGTTATTGTTGTAACTTGTTATGTGTTATAATTTGTAATTTAGGTTTAACTTAGAAAAACTAGGTTTAACTTATTAATGTGATTTTGGCGTGCCATATAGATGTAATTTTTTCACTAAGGTTTGACTGAAAGTTTGTGATAAAGACTGGTTGACAAGATACAGAAAGCACATTGTTCAGCTAACGTGAACACATCCCCACACGAATATATACATTATTATGGAGAGAGATAGGTAATTCTGAAATTCTGAATTATATATCATCGATATACCTGTAAGTAAAATTGAACCGAGATGCTTACTGTTTGTTTCCTTTGGAGAGCAGAGACTGTATAAATCCCGCTTCATATGAATACAAAAAGATGTCAGCCAAAAAGGTGCACAATTGGTACCCATTAGAATGCCGACAATCTGTTGGAAAACTTTTCCCCCAACACCACGAATATGTTTTTTACCAAAAACCCCAGCATCTTTGTAATATCGTTCTTAGTGTACTCAGTGCGTGTTCATTCACAAAATAAGGTTCCTCATGACCTAACACTAAACATTTATGTCTGCAATGTCCATTTTTGTATACAAAGGAGTTTTGTGTAATAGATGTTAACGCGTTTTTGAGTTTTTGGTGAGGAATTGTCGTGTAAAGGGTCGAAAAATCAAAAGATTTAATGCTTGTAATATGTTTGAAATTTGGAGACTTTAAATGTTTCAACAATTCTTTTGAATTCTTTAGGATCCACATCTGATTGACTCCGCCTTTTGAGTAGGCCGTTTTACAGCACTTCTAAAGATCTTGTTTAATATGTGTAAGAAGTTTGGTGAGTAAAATAGATAAAGGCTTGGTGGAACACTTAGATGACCCCGCAATTAATCGATATTTATAGGGATTTTTGTGCATCTTTGGAATCTAATAAATGTATGGCAATTCAAGCTCCGCGTCACTTGTGGGTATCCCAAACGCTGTGAGAACGGATTTATGATTATCTAATATTTCAGAGGTAGAGAAACCGATGAGAGTGTATGTAGGGTTTCCAGGAAGTGTGCTGAGTCCAAGTTCCTCTTGTAGACTGTAGAAGTAGTATCACCTGTAGACAAATGTGAAGTTGTTAGATGCTTTGTCAGGAGGGACGATAATAAAATTTTCGTGGAGATGGAAAAGTTCTCTGACAATCTCAGGATCACGAAAAACTGACTTGTGTTTTGTCTTGACAGAATGTTTAAGTCGTCGAATTCTTCGCCGCATCAACCATTAAACATCCTTAGTGACAATTTCAATCGTTCAACAACGTAACTTTAAAACGATATAAAAATACATCCCCATTCTATGTAACATTTATTTCGTATGTAACCAGGTGTTCATATAAATTGAAATTAAAATAATATAAAATAACATAAAATGAAAATACATGTAAATAAAATAATATAAAATAACATAAAATGAAAATACATGTAAATAAAATAATATAAAATAACATAAAATGAAAATACATGTAAATAAAATAATATAAAATAATAAAACATTTATTTATTATTAAAATAATAAATATAATAATAAATAAATCTGTATGATTATTATACATGTATGTCTGTATGTTATATGTCTGTGTACTTTGTTTGTATGTTACCTGTCATTTGTTTGTAAGCACGTGTCTTTATTGACTTTCTGGGTGACTGACGATGACCTGGACGTGTATCACGGATTTCTTACCTGTACATACATTCATTTTCCCGCACTAAATTCCCGCCATACTGACCATTACTGGTCATTCTCAGCTTTTCCTCTGTACAACACAGACGGGAATACGTGTAACAAGGGTGTCCTTCCTGGTGTGTGTAGGTATAAGCAGTAAGCAACACCGTTGTTGGGTTCGATTATTTATTATGATCAATAATTATCATAACACTGTATAAGAACAAAAAACAACAATAAATATATGTATCACATAGAGCTGTCACAAACATATATATAGAATAGTAGTTTGCTTCCATTTTACAATATTTCAGAAATTTACCCCAAAAATATAGAAATAAATTGTACAAATGTTAATATCTTACATTTACCATAAATATTACTCTGAAAACTTATTACAGAAAGAAAATCACAATTATTACATTAAACCTAGGCATACCTAAATATGGTTCAGTGTTTTAATCATCAAAGCTGATAATTGAACTGGGTTATTTTCTGGACAACTCTGTGAATAAAATAAAATCACAATATATAAAAACTCATATCAATAAGCATAATTGTAAATACACATTCTTTCTGTTGTATTGAAAATTTTACTTAAATGAAACAAAGAAATATGTAATGTTTCAGATTATCATGCTGAGCAAGTTCTTTTCACAAACTTCATATTTCTGATAAATTATTATATAAATAAAATAAAATACAAAAATACAAAAATATAAAAATACTCACAGTCAAGATGCTGTATTCAGATACATGTAGTTGTAGAAACTAGATACTAAACACAAATTAAAGGAGTAAATTGAAAATGCAGAAACATCTACATGTATGGAATTCAAGATGTCTTCTGGTTCTGGTGAGTACAAAATTTCAAATCTCTAATCAAATCAAATGAGCCAATAGAAAGAGTTTTTAGAAAGAACAAAAGATAGGAAGTGGACCAATGGTCAATAAGAAATTGAAAGATAACTCTGGTCTAAAAATGTACAGAAAGAGTTATTTCCCTTAATGACTTTTCAATTAAATAGATTCAAGCCAAGAGTTATGTCCCTTGAATCTCCACTATTATAACAGGTAACACACAAACAAATACAAGCTATTTCTTAATATTTACATGAAAGAAATGAATAAGATATTTTATGACAAATATCACTCTTCCACATACGTATATTCACGTATATACATTGTATCTACATCGGTATCTTTATTTTATAGAACTGGTAAGAACATATTCTTTATTATATTCATATTCTAAATTCAGTGAATTTAGAATTAAATAATTTCGCATTTGCTTCGGTGTGCTTTCCGTGTTTGTATTGTAATTTTTATTTTGTCACTTAGTTGCTTTTTATTTGATTGTTGCTTTGTTGCTTATGTGTTGCTTTGTGTGCTTTGTAGGCTTTTTCGTTTCGATTGATTTTGACGAAACGGTGGAAAGTAAAGGAAATAATAAAATCATCAATTATCCACTACAGTGTTATTTCTGTTTCCCGGGTTATAAAATGGCGCCCAACGTGCATAAACTTTCATAGAGCCAGTTCATTAATTAACAACGACAGTAGCAGAATAAATAGCTGTTCGTATTGTTTTGTGTGTGTTTTCCAGTCAGTCCATAGGATCCGCCCATGAAACATGTGAGCTGTTTTTGTGTATTCCTACGCTAGCTAGCAATGTGAATCAGTCTCAAACTGATACCATATTTTGAATCTGCAAGGACATTGTTGTTACCGGCAATTCTCGTAACAGGAGCCGTCCGTGCATCGAAAAATTGATAAAAGGTACCTTGTCAATAGATTCAACCAAATATCACGTGAACTATATTTTTCTGACAATGAATGTGTATTGCGAAAAAAATTCGCGCATGTGAAGTCCCTCACCGGAATGAGTGTATTCGTATATGACTCTAGAGCCAAAGAACATGTGGTGACACTTGTCACATATAGACTGTAAGTAACTTCTATTTAGTTCTTAATTGACATTTGGTGGTTTATTTATTTAGTACAGCGCTGAAAATTTCATTCATAGGGTCTACATTTGTACGCAACAAATGGCCCAAATCTAAGGTTTTTTTTTACCTTTCGGGGAATACCTTGTCTATATTGAGATTTAAGGTGAAGGTCAATTGTAGATTTTTCATGTACTAGAATAGTCATTTTTTCAGGATAAATTATAGTTGATATTTAAATTTAATTTTTATAATTTGATATAAAGAACTAAATTATATTCATATATAATTTTTTGTATCTAATACTAAACCAGTAAACGTTTTTTTCAGTTTGAACTGAAACAAATTCAAATTAGTTTCAAAGTTATAAAATTTTATTGAATTTTTATTTATACTTGTATAATATATTTTTAATCATTTACATTTAATTGAACCTACAGTCAAAGCATACAAATTAAATTGTTCTGATCTTAAATAAGAGAGAGGATCCTAAGGTGTTAGTGGATCGAAAGGGGTGTAGGATCCTAAAGGTGTTAGTGGATCGAAAGGGGTGTAGTTGAAAGTCAGCAACAATATTTTATAGAATTATAAAGTGTAATTTTGTTTTGTTTTGTTTTTTTAGTTAATTTTTGCAGTACCAGTTTTAGTTTATTACTTACGATTCCTTGAATTTGATACAGATCTCTCAAAACAATTCTTTAAAACAAGTCACATTTTATAACCCGGGAAACAGAAATAACACTGTAGTGGGTAATTGATGATTTTAATATTTCCTTTACTTTCCACCGTTTCGTCAAAATCAATCGAAACGAAAAAGCCTACAAAGCACACAAAGCAACACATAAGCAACAAAGTAACAATCAAATAAAAAGCAACTAAGTGACAAAATAAAAATTACATGTACAATACAAACACAGAAAGCACACCGAAGCAAATGCGAAATTATTTAATTCTAAATTCACTGAATTTAGAATCTGAATATAATAAAGAATATGTTCTTACCAGTTCTATAAAATAAAGATACCGATGTAGATACAATGTATATATGTGAATATACGTATTCCCGTCTGTGTTGTAGGACAGACACCACCAAATATTTTCCCATAGGCCTCAATGCTAATTTACAAAACTTCAGGTCACTGTCACTCCCATGTTTATTATATCTGGGTCAAATAAGTACCCTGTGGTAAAAGATCAATATTTTTGATAACAAAATTTGCAATCAAAAGTATAGGTTGCCATTGCATTTTTACTTCAAATTTTCACTTGTTTACAACTCGTAGTATTCCGCACCAAAGGAAAATATCTATTCTCATATGACCCCTTCCCTTTCAATTTTCAACCGTCAACCCTGTAATTTCCAAAGTACTACCAATATTCATGTATCTTTTTTATCACCTTTATTTCACTTATTAATGGCAAAACTAATTTTTTCATTTAATGACCAATCAGATCGCTGGGCTCATTTTACCCTCCGCACAACTTTGGGTGTCCAAAATGTCTGCGCCCATGTTGTAAACAAAGCTGGTGTTTTTCCTGTACAGAGGAAAAGCTGAGAATGACCAGTAATGGTCAGTATGGCGGGAATTTAGTGCGGGAAAATGAATGTATGTACAGGTAAGAAATCCGTGATACACGTCCAGGTCATCGTCAGTCACCCAGAAAGTCAATAAAGACACGTGCTTACAAACAAATGACAGGTAACATACAAACAAAGTACACAGACATATAACATACAGACATACATGTATAATAATCATACAGATTTATTTATTATTATATTTATTATTTTAATAATAAATAAATGTTTTATTATTTTATATTATTTTATTTACATGTATTTTTTATTTTATGTTATTTTATATTATTTTAATTTCAATTTATATGAACACCTGGTTACATATTCCCCTCCTACGAGAAAAATGTCTCCTGACATTTCTGCCAAGTATTCTACAAGAAAAACATTGGTTAAAATACAATTAAAACAAGTTTCAGATTTTCAACATACAAATTAGTAGAAGTTTGAAAGACTGCATCTGCTGAAACTGAATGTAAAATATTTTCATACCTGCAAGTGAAAAAATTCAAAAATCAAATTATATCTATACATTCAAGTTTTGCAACATTATTTGTAATATGACTTGATTTCTATTTTATGAAATAAAACAATAAAATTAGACTTAATTTTTCATTCTAGTCCTGTAATAAAATCTAACAATCTATACAAACACTTCCTTAATATCAGTACACACATTTTGGTTATACAACCACTGTCCATATCTGTCTGGACATTTACGAGTTCTTTGTGATCTCTACTGGTGGGCTGTGAGTTTTCAGGTTGTATCTCACTCACAGGGTCAGATATGTTATAATTAGAGGGATTAACCTGATTACTCACATCTACAGATTTATCATAAGTGTTAGTACTGTTACTATATGTATTATGTACATTTCCACAAGAAGACTTAGTGTCAGACGCATTAAAGGGAGACAACTGCTTAGGAATTGTATCCTGCACAGTTTTTCTTCTCTGTGGAATGACATAACGACGTACAATATGGGACTGATCACTGTTTGAATTGGATTGCTCAGATTCAGAATCTGAAGATTGTACATGTACAATTGGTTTACTGGATCGATTGGTTTTAACATTTTTGACCACATGGCCAATTTCTTTACATGGAGTCTCAGGTGATATAAAATTAAAAGGCAATAACATATTGCGATGTAAAGTCTTAGTAACCTTACCAGACTCTGACTTAACCTTATAAACGGGTATCTCTTTATTTGGTATTTTGACAACCAAATAGGGTTCTTGATCCCATTTATCTGCTAATTTATTTTTTACAATGAGACCCACTTTTCTCACCAAAAACACGATCTCCGATTTCTAACTTAGAGTCGCATATTTTCTGATCGTACCTTATTTTATTAGCAGAAGCACTTTTGCTAGCATGTTTGGCTGCTTCTTTATACGCATAATCTAGACCCTCACGTAATTTTGCCACATAACCACTATGATTTTGGTCACCTTCATTTCCAGGATCGATTCCCAGATATGCATCTATGGAAAGACGGGATGCCACCCAAACATTAGAAAGTGTGGGGAATACCCAGTGGCATCACTTTTTGTCGCATTATATGCTTGCACCAAAGGGGCTACAAAGACTTTCCAGTTAGCCTTCTTATTTTCATCCAATGTTGCAAGCATTTTTAAACAAAGTCTGGTTAAACCTCTCTGCCGAACCATTTCCCATAGGATGATATGGCGTAGTTCTGGTTTTACTGACATTAGCAATACTGCATAACTCTTTAATCACTTCACTCTCAAAATTTCTGCCCTGGTCGCTATGTAGTTTTTCCGGAAAACTGTAATGTAAAATAAAGTTCTCATAAAGTGCCTTGGCAGTAGTATGTGCAAGTTGATTACGACAAGGGATTGCCTGTGCATATCGAGTAAAGTGGTCAGTTATAACCAGAACATGCTCATATCCACCTTTGGATTTTTCTAATGACAAAAAATCAATACATAAAATTTCCAGAGGTCTAGTGGAGTGTATGGGAACTAGTTCAGCAGCAGGTCTAACAGGCGTTTTACGTCTTATGCATCTGCCATAGCTTTCAACCTTCCTGTTGATATCCTTCTCTAATCCAGGCCAATAAAATCTTTGTCTGGCTAGCCACAGAGACTTCTCCTTTCCTTGGTGACCCACATCATCATGGATGCCCTTAAGTGCAACTGGTTTGTATTTCCCTGGTAACACCAACTGGTTAACTTTGTGGCCATCTACAGAAGCGGTTCTGTACAGAATAGTTTCTATCAATACATATCTACTCCACTCCCTAAGGTATCTCTGTACAGTTGGAGTTTCCCGTCTTAGTCTTTCTCCCCTGGGGCGAAAACCGCTATCCACTAGATGGACAATGCGTGAGATGGTTTGGTCTTCCTCCTGCTCCAGTTTCCAATCAACCTTGGTGAAGGTATCAATGCATGATGCATCCTCACCGGCCGAATGAGGTACAGCATGAATTGATAAACTGTCTGCCAATGGAACTGAAGCTGTAACTGATTCACATATCGCCTTGACCATATCTGCAAAAACTTGTGGCTTTCGAGATAAACCATCTGCATCAGCATTAAATTTTCCTGAACGGTAAGTAATAGTAAAGTTGTAATTAGCTAGTGAAGCTACCCAGCGATGACTTACTGCATCAAGCTTTGCTTTACCAAGTACATATGTAAGTGGATTATTGTCGGTGACCACTTCAAAGGAGCTTCCATATAAAAAATCGTGGAATTTGTCCGTCACTGCCCATTTGAGTGCAAGGAATTCCAGTTTATGGGCTGGATAATTGCGCTCGCTTGGTCGCAAACCTCTACTAGCATAAGCTATTACTCGTAACTTACCTTGCTGTTTTTGATATACTACAGCCCCTAGACCAATACCACTAGAATCTGTGTGGACAGTAAATGGTAATGAGTAATCAGCATATGCCAGTATGGGAGGCTGGATCAATTTATCCTTAATAGACTCAAATGCCCTTTGTTGTTGATCTCCCCATTTCCACTCTGCCTGTTTAGATTTACGCAATCTTTTTGAAGTTTTACCTGTACCATGACCCTGTAAAAGACTATTTAAAGGTTGTACAATCTGAGAATAATTTTTTCACAAAACGACGATAGTATCCTGTGAAACCCAGAAACTGCCGGAGTTCTTTAATATTATTCGGTTTAGGCCAATCCTTCACCGCAGAAATTTTCTCCGGATCAGTAGCTATACCCTGCTCTGATACTACATGACCCAAGTATGTAACAGAACTTTTAAAAAGTTCACACTTTGAGGGTTTCAACTTTAAATTATGATGTACAAGTCTGGAAATACAGCTTCTAGACGTGTTATATGGTCTTCAAATGTTTTGAGAAAACTAGTACATCATCTAAAAAAATCAAACACTCTTGTAAATGCATCTCGCCCATGCACTTTTCCATCAGACGTTGAAAAGTAGCGGGAGCATTGGTGAGCCCAAAACCCATTCTGTTGCACTCAAAAAATCCTAACTTACCAACATTGAAGGCTGTCTTGGGCTTGTCCTCCTCTTCTACCTCAACTTGCCAGTACCCAGATCGGAGGTCAAGCTTTGAAAAGTACTTAGACCCATTCAAGGTGTTGATGACATCATCAAAACGTGGCAGCATATATGCATCCTTCAGGGTACGAGCATTCAACATCCTGTAATCGATGCAAAAACGTAACGATCCATCTCGCTTACGTACTAGTACAACGTTCGACGAAAATGGACTACTGGATTCTCTGATAACTCCTGAGTCGAGCATCTCCTTTATATGTTGGCGGACCTCATCATACATACTAGGTGGTATCTTTCTGTAAGGCTGTTTAAAAAGGAATTTCCTTTTCAAGCTTTATGGAATGCTTAACGATGTCCGTTCTGCCAATATCAAACTGGTCACTGGAAAACACATGAGTCCACTCCTGTAACTTATCCCTGACTATAGATATCTGCTGCTCGGTGAGGTTCTCCGAGTCTCTATCTTTAAACCAAGTTCCTCAGCTCGTGATGAAGTGTTTATATTTTTATCAAAAACAAGTTGACTGGACTCAGATGTTAAATCATCAACAATACTGACCTCACTGATCTGACAAATATCAGTTTTGGGTTGTATGGTCATAGTTCTAGCTGAAATATTGCACAGTTTTACAGGTATTTTAGCATTAGACAACCCCTGATTAAGTTGTAACACTCTTGGACAAACTGTATAATTACAGTCAGTATTAGTATTTTCTGTAATAACTTGTGTTACATTCTCAGTAATACCTCTAGCCATACCATGTATAACTACTGATTCATATGGGGCAACCTTTACAGGAGTTTTATTTAAGGACTTCACCTTAAACACTTTGCATTGGATGCTATTAAAAGCTAACTGCCATTGTTCAGGCAAATGAGTTATCTCCCCTACAATACTTTCCTTACAAAGTCTGATAACATTTGTTCCAATCACTACAGGACATCTGACACTGAATTCAGTATCTGGTACAACTAACATTGGAACTACCAACTGTAAATCAGGAAAACATGGTATAAAAATGGGACATTCAACATAACCCAAGTACCTGAGTTTAGATCCATCTGCAATAGAAACCTGTAAACCTAAAGTATCTAAGCTGTGTAACTTCAGTTTACTTGGTAAATTTTTAAAACATGTTTCTGATATTGTGGATATCATTGATCCACTATCTATTAATGCAACTATGTTTTGACCATCAACACATATTTCTAAAGTATTAGAATCACCCACCAACCTATGTATAATATTTTGGTCATTTTGAAGGGATGAAATGGCCTCTGACTGACCAACATCAGAAGCCACTATTCTTTTGGGTCAGTCGTATTGCTATTATTTGCTGGTCTAGAGTTATTGTGGCCCCTGTAACCTCTGCCACGTCCTCTAGGATAGTTGTTCGAGACACCTGGTCTCGGGTAACTCCCACCCCATGTATCATAACTCTTACTATCAAGTTTTTTCAATATCATGTCAAATTTTCTATCCAGCTTATCTTCAAGATCTCTCCTGACCTGATCAAATTTTGTATCAAACTTCTTTTCTAAATGACTGTTTTTCATACATGTCTCAAGTGTTTGAGGCTGATGATGAACTTTTTGTTTACTAGTGTTAGTGAAAGAATGGTTTAAATTAATATTTCGTTTTGATGAAATTTCAATTTCTTTCTCAACCATCCTTAATTCTCTTAATAGTTTATCATAATCATGAACAGTATCATATTTGTGTCTGGTCTGACTTTTCAGTTCCTCTGACGACAGAGAAGTCCAAAATTTATGATAAAGTAAATCATTCTTTGCTACTTTTCTAAGATAACCTGCATCTATTGCAGCCTGTAGCATAGTTTCTAATCTACAACAAATGCAGTTACTGATTCACCAGACTTTTGAAATGAATTGAAAAATTCCTGCATTATCGTACCATTTGTTGAAATATTGCCAAATAATGCATCTAGTTTTGATAACACATCTTCTACTGTAGCATTTTCACCAAGAGGAATCAACATTTTTCTTGCTGTTCCACGTAATGATCTCCTAATCGCTTGTGAAAGTACATTTGGGGTAATATCGGGATCAGTACTTAAACATTTTATTTCAAAACGCCACTCAGAATATGAAACATTACCTTTCTGACAAGGTTCATCTCCTGAAAATGGAGGAATTTTGGGTAAATTTGGCAATGTTTTGACAACTTGTATTTGTGTATCTCCTTCATTATCAAAATTCTGAGATTTTGTCTCTATTTTCATTTTAGGCTTTGCACCTGTGGTTTCCATTAAATTTTGTAATAGGGATTTACCAGGAAATGTTTTAGAGACAGGAGTACTGGTGCAAATGTTTTCAGTGGCTGTTATTTTGTACTTCCCACTTTCACTTAAAGCCTCTATCATTTCATCCTCTGACATTGGCTTAGCCATTGCCATGTTGTAAATATGTACAAATAAAATTAAAATAAACACAAATACAATATTCTCATGCATCAAGGTTTAAATGGATAATCTAGTTCAAAATTCTGCTAATCACAAACTAAACAATTTTAGAATGTAACTTTGTAAATAAATTCTAATTTCAAGATAACATGACAAATATACACAAATATCTTATCCTGAAATAAAACAATATTAGATTATCTTAAATACTTATCCTTGAGATTCAAGCTGAAAAAAAAAATCAATCTTTAAATATGTTTTGCTGCAATATAATTCACAATATTAAAGATTATTCTAAAACTTTTTTAAGTTAAATGAATATCAACAAGGTATCTGAAATAGAAAGCTATCTTCCCCTGTTAATTAAACTTTTCTTAATACACATTGTTTAACAGTCTATTATTATGACTTGTTTCTGTTTAAACTGTTATTAAGATTACTTTAAGTTTTAATGTTTAAATGTTTTAAACCGAGAATTCACTCTTTGAGAGACATTCACACGAACAAAACACTAACACAAAGAAACAAGACAAGTGCAAAAAAATAAAGTAAATTGTAAACTCAGTCACAGGTCCGATAACTGTCAATAACCTGAGTCAATTTGTAATATGTGTAATGTGACTTGTTTTAAAGAATTGTTTTGAGAGATCTGTATTAAATTCAAGGAATCGTAAGTAATAAACTAAAACTGGTATTGCAAAAATTACCCAAAAAAAAAAAAAAAAAAAAAAAAAATGTCACAGAGACAAATAACTGTCTCTGCTGGGAATCGAACCTAGGGTCCCTGGATTATAAATCTGGTGCCCTCCTTGAGCTAAAGGGGTAACCCCACTAGCCCAGCTAGTAGGAACACCATTTAACCACTGCTACATTATCCCCTCCATTTTGAAAGAGACGTCCCGACTCTTCATTCGGAGGTAACAATCACTTATTGTGAAATAAGTGATGGATAATTGTATTCTAACCAGGAAGAACCCTTGTCCCAACGTGGGCGCCAAATGTCACAGAGACAAATAACTGTCTTTGCTGGGAATCGAACCTAGGGCCCCTGGATTATAAATCTGATGCTCTACCAATTGAGCTAAAGGGGTAACCCCCTCCATTTTGAAAGAGACGTCCCGACTCTTCATTCGGAGGTAACAATCACTTATTGTGAAATAAGTGATAGATAATTGTATTCTATCCAGGAAGAACCCTAGTCCCAACGTGGGCGCCAAATGTCACAGAGACAAATAACTGTCTCTGCTGGGAATCGAACCTAGGGTCCCTGGATTATAAATCTGGTGCCCTACCAATTGAGCTAAAGGGGTAACCCCACTAGCCCAGCTAGTAGGAACACCATTTAACCACTGCTACACGTATATATCCCAAAGAGACCATCTGGTGGTTAGAATAACAAATGCATGCGCATAACTGCACCACACTTGCCAAACGTAACCCGTAATATTAGTTTGATATCATTTTGGCCATTTCATTTTAACTTTCGGTAATTCTTACAAAGATTACCGAGTGTTTAATAAAGATGTGCTATTCTATACTTATTACCCTTTGATTTTTTTCTCGTACATCATCATTTTATAAATCACGCAAATTTGGTCTTTCCCGTCGTTTCAAAACATTCGTATATCGGTATATCGGGCGATCTAAACCCATTTCAACTCGTCTAATGGCATACTCGGCTTTATCATTTTTGACAAATATGAACTGCCACACTCCACTGGACATTCGTTTCAGGGTAACATTAAAGAAAAAAAAATTCTTTTAGTGACCTGATATTTTAATTCATATATCGATCCGATTTGTTTCAGGTATTTAAAATAGCGTTGAAAAGCACATATTTTACATAATATATGTACTCTCCAATAAAAAACACGTCCTGTATTTTAAAAGTAAATATAAAACACATTAAAATTGTCCTTCTTTAGCACACCTAATTGTTTCAAAAGCCAAGGTTGCTGATAGATCGAGCGCGTAAAGGACCGGAATCCTCCTGACCGAATTACAAAGCACATTTGATATGGAGAAAGAGTTTATATGAAAGGTCATTGCATACGGAAATACAGCCGGATTTTTTAAGGTACGGGGAAACTTATCTTCTATTAAAACAACTAACTCAGAAAAGAAGATCTTTTTCAACGTTTCACGTGTTTGATAAGTTATTTGAACACACATTTTATCATATTCTCGTCTATATGTCATGGGACAAAAATCATCAATGTGACAGCATATATCCCTTTAATGACGAGTATAGAACTGTTGGTTATTTAAATGGTTTTAAGGCATTTTTTGTTATTTGGAATAATATTTACTCCACATTCAACCTTTTTTCAGTTTTATGATTGTGGCTATTTTTAATGGAGGAGAGAACCCGGTTACAATGTACCCGGGAAGAGACCACCGGCCGTCCGCAAGGAAACTAGCAAACGTTCCCACAATATCAACGTAGGTTCCAGCGGGGGTCGAACCAGCGCTGTCCAGAGGTGAGATACTTCATGGTTTAAAGTGCGATACTTTTATTACTCCACCACGGAGACCCTGGTTTAAAATCGAAATGTTTATGTCAAAAGCATTTACGTCGAATAGTAAGCAAAATTAAAAGTTTATGTGAATGTTTACCCTTTTAAGACAATCTTAAGAGAGAGCATTACCGGAAGCGAAAGTGAAATGTTGCAGTAGTAAGCAAAATTAAAAGTTTATGTGAATGTTTACCCTTTTAAGACAATCTTAAGAGAGAGCATTACCGGAAGCGAAAGTGAAATGTTGTCATCCTAGGTAAGAATTCCGTCACATGGTACTCATTGCAGCCTAAGATACAGCCTATTTACATGGCAACTAACACGAGAGGTAAACAAAATGTACTTTGATATATCTAACATTAACTTTATCATACCACTTCCTGCACTGACAAATTGCGTTTAACGAGGACGTTTCCCCGTTATACCACAGTTTAACGAAGTACTTAGTCTCGCTTCCGCCACTATTGTTTAAATTTGATGTTGTTCTCACTGTGGACATACGTAAATATTGGACAACACCGTTATAGGGTGCAGATATTTGTAAACTTTTAGTAAAGCGGGTATGCCATATGTCAGGATTCAGTATCATAGTATTCATATTGGCTTATTTGTGTTTGAGTTTGACATTGTCTCTGGTATGGACGGATGACCAATGTAAGTATACAGTTATCATACACAAAACAAAGATTCTATCATAACATACGGATGTATTGTGTATGAACGGTTATGAACGCTACATCTGTACGTACAGATAAAATCATTCTGATTAGGTCTCGTATTGCAGAGGTCTTCAGTCACTGCAAGGAACGTAGCCTTGGCAGCTGTACTTCTACATACAAATGTCGTTTGTTCAAAAATCATGTAAACGTATTATATATAGTTTTTGATGTTTGTAATAATATAATTAATACAGTAAAATTGTGGTTTACTTCAGTAATTATATCAAAGTATTTGTATTTGTTAAACAATGAGTGGTTACCACTGTTTACTTTAACTAATACTAATTACTTTGCTAATTTGCTCCAAAACTCTTGATTGAGGTTACCACTGAAAAGGGTTATTGAAAGACTTGCATTAACACATTTATTTTATCAATATTTTTTTCAGTTATTCATTTAATAATTTATTTACTTATAGTCGAAGGCGAGTTAAACTTGTCCATCGGGATTTTTCGAAGGTCCGTGATAATTTACTAAATTGTCTTCCGGATCCGACAACAAGAAACTTAAGAATTTACGCGAGTCTGAAAATATTGTAAAATTGGTCTGCTTAGCCAATCAGATTTCAGGACTTGCCACATTTGAGTAAAATTGTTAAACTGATGTAATTCTTAAGTTTTTGGACCTCATGACGTTTAAAATATATCATATGGATTTTTTAATAGTCACTTCCACTTGTTTAACTGTAAATAGAATGATATAAGACAAATGTGATAATTGAACCTTGCGATTAACAACGTAGGTGATGATTTAGCGAACAAAATAGCTCAGTTGGTAGGGGTCGAGATTCTCAACATGAAGACCTCAGGAGATGAGTGGCGAAGTTTTTAAGCTGTCACACCGTTAAATCCACCCATAGCTTGGAAGTGTCATGCTAATATCTGGACAATGAATGGAAATCGCATCAGGATGTTAACAGCGAGATATTAGGAATAAGGAAAATACACTATCGTATTCATGAAAAAAAGACAGAGAAAATCTACATTTTATCTTTCAAAGTTTCTTGATAATGAATATATTTCTGTCGTTTACGAAAGAAACGGATTCAACTGTAATTTCCTGGAATTTGTTTCTCTCGGAGTTGTCGATTTCCGTTGGAATGTAAACAAACATACACCATGACTAGACGTAATAGATTTCAGTGTAATAAAAAACGATGTCGTGTTTGGTACCGAGTAACGAATATTTTGAGTCATGGCGATATCTCCTTGAAATGTTTCCGTTATATTTATGTGTAAATTAGGTGCATTTTCTATTTCTGTAAAGTCAATGGGATTTCACAGCTCAATAATCACAGTCATTGTTCATTATTTACCTTTTAAGAAATTCTAAGTAAACCTATAGTGTATTAGCAGTTTATCGTGCTTCTTGAAATTATGTTAATCCGTACTTATCGTATGGTTTGGTTACATTATTTAAGGAAGTGCTGCACAGATTTTTTTCTATATGCAATTGCTTTTATACCCCGATTATATTTATATATATATTTTTCAGTGAAACTGTAGTTCACTGGATACTAAATTCATTCCAGAATACTGACTTTGCAGGGGGTTTATATTACGTAATGGCTCAACAGCTGTTTTGACATGAGAAGTAGTTCTCTTTTGTGATCGCAAATGCTAAATGAAATTAAGGTTTACTTTCTTTTTTATATCATTTTGAAAGGAACTAGTGATATGGACAGTTTTTAATACTTATTCTCAGATTTAGTTCGCGATTTTAATATTCGACCATTTAGTAGGCTAGTGGCGGGTTAAATGTGTCAGAAAAGAATTGCACGAATGGACCGTGCCCAAATGGCTGATTGGCCTACCATGTGCGATTTGGATAGCAACAGATGATCGTTGTTTGCAACAAAATTTCGTTTGAATTCTGATATTTTATCAGTGGAATATGCCACAGAAAGTTTGAGTGTGACTGTTAATATTCGTTCATGACAACTGGAAGTAGCCATTGATATTTTACCAGTCGGTGAATCAGCTGGGAAATGCCGTGAACTGTGATGGGGTGACGATTTCGTAAATAGACCTATTTCCGTATATAGGCTAGCCCACTAGCAAATCCTTCAAATCAATTGAAACTAGACAAATGCAGATTATGTTGTGAAATAACAAACTTTTATTGTTCTGTTTAAAAGATAACCATCGACCTGTTCGTTATGGAAAATCCGTGTAGGCCTATAAAGTATAATAGATCCATGTCAGACTTCAGTTTTTACCAGCTGATCATATAGAGTATCCCGTCAATTTACTGAGAAACCTATGAACACTACTAATGCTCGGCATTAACATTACAGGTTGTGAAAAACAAGATGGGCCTTGTAGTTAGCCTAGCAATTAATAGGATTTGAGGTGAACTGAGAGTCGATTTCACGCGATGCGAGTGACGAATTGTTTCTGACAGGAATATATGGTGACAGAAAAAGCAAGCTGTTTATCAGAGATGCAGGACAAATTTGCACTAGACCTGACTCTCTTTTTAACTTACTTACAAGCAACGTAACTACTAAACAAATTTTCATTTCTTTGGCCTGTGTTTCTTATCATAACATGACCTAGATCTATCGCCATATGGGCATGTACAATGTGCTACAGATGCAGGCCTAGTCTTGTGTTTTCGATTTCTTTCAGTGATTTTTGTTTGTTTTGTGGTAATAAATGGCTTTAATTAAAAAAAAATATGGAATGAATTTTATTCTTCATTGATTCATTCATATGTTCAGAGAATACTTGCCCGACAAATCGATGCCGTAACATGGTCATGGAAAGGGTTTCTTAAATATTCAGGTATACCTACGCCAGCTAGCGTTTGACACTTAGTTCACGTGATGACCCACTTGCTTTATTGATACAACAATACGGTCGTTCTGTATAACTGTAATGAAGGAAATTACAGTCGGTATGTAAATATATAAATGAAATTTTCCTGAGAGGACGATATTGGATCTTTTACACCGTTGCAAACCAAATGCAATTAACCATAAATTCCAGAAACACGAGAAACAATGTTACTTTGTAGAATAAATAGCCCCGCCCTCGAACAAGTCGCCCGTATATGTGTGTAAATTGACAAAAACAAGTTGGATATGACCCGGATAAATAAAATCAACAAAGGGAGGCAAATCTAAAGAGAAGGTGGTAGAAGCGGAAGTTTTGTATGCAAGATTCTACTCGCCAGGTATATGAATTATGTTATTGTAGACCCTGTTAAAATTGAAAATAAATTATTTCGGTTATTATTCACTAATACTATTGTTACATACTGTAATGATTTGAAGATGTATACCTGTACTAAATATGGGGGCCTATTTGAATTCAAGGGAGATATGACCCAGACGATGAAAGGGTACTAATTAACACAATGTACTGTAGCTTTTGTTAGAACGGAAATTTTTCAGGAATGACGACAGATCATAACGTTGTGACGTATTATTGATCCCCAATGACGGTACTTTTATATCATACCGGTTCAGTATATTCAATAAAATATTGTTTTTGATAAATAACTCATAAAATCATATTATATGTGTTACTAATGGTCTGTATAAATTGTGACTTATTTCATTTGAATTTTGACTGTGGACTTGCCGCATGTGTGACCGGTCAACAGGGGATACTTACTCCTCCGTGGCACTAGTTGATTCAACCTCTTTATTTCCAGAGGTAAATGTGTGTTCAATATTACCAGTTTTGTATATGTATTCTGGACATCATAAAACATCTGAGATTTTTATATCAATATGACTTTAATTTCAGTCAATATTAAAACACACAAGTGACCCTGTGACCTTACTTGACAAAAATGAATTATATTCGCATTCATTTCTCATATACCTGTATGAAATGTTCAGAAGGAATCCAACCGTACTACGGTAGGAATAGAGCAGGAATCCAACAGGATTTTACATATCCCTGCTGATGAAGAGCAGGGCCCGGCACCATAAAACTTGAAAATTTACTCAAGTCTGAGAATATTCTCAAATTCGCCTCCTCAGCCAATCAGATTTCAGGATTTGCCACACTTGAGTAAAATTTCTTGACTTAAGTAATTCTTAAGTTTAATGGTGCTGGGCCCAGGACTCGTAATTTTTAACAAATTCCTGTTCTTCTTCAGCTGGAGTAATTGTTCTTTTCAACATACTTAATTTCTGCATAATGGAAATTATCTCCCCTTATCAATTCAATAAAGTAATGATATTACTTATCTCAAATTTTACCTGTTCTGATATCTTTTTCTTATCTATTACAAATATTTTTTTACCTAAAATTCACAAAATTTTGAACATCAGATTTTTAAACAACGAAAAATACTTACCACTACAGAATTGTTTAATTTGCTCTAATGATATTATTTTTTACTTAATTTTGTTGAGTAATAAAGGTAAAATAAAAACATCAAATGATTTAACCTTGGCCCTCTTCTACATGTAACTTCTGTTGGTTGCAGCCATGTTATATCTCAACATTCTTTAAATATTACTTTTTCTTTGCTCCATTGGGGTAGCAATGTGGACAATTTTTACAAATTAAAGTTTACTTTTTTCTATCATCATAACACAGAAAATTAAATACAATTACTGGAAAACAATTTTTTTAAATAAATTATTTGTCAAAGTATTTTTTTCACATCACACTCAACATCCCCTATGGGGCTCTGATTTCTTTCTATATTATCATAAATTGTTTCCTTGTATATGCATACAACCCAGAGTCTCTAACAGGGATACTTTAAAAATGAAAATCAAATACAGCACTAAACATTTTTTTTTAATGTTTAAAATGGCCCAAACATTTTAGATTGATATTAGCATGTATCTTAGGTGGTGTTTTTCTAAAGCTTAGTAAAGCATAATTAATTCATTCCTCTTATCTATAGTTAACCTTAGAGGAACCATTTACTGTTAATGATAATAGGAATTACTAGTGATCCAGTGGTTTTTTTTTGTGATTTATCAAATCATGATAAACTTACATCAAGTTACTTAAAAGTGAGAGGTATATCATACAAAGAAGAAAACACTGGCCAGTATTAGAATCAAGCAAAGGTAAGTTTCAACAAATTTATCACAATCAGTTTTGTTATCTAATGGCTTGAAAATCATGTCTGAATGTACATGCATGTCAAACTAGAAATCCAGCTAATAATACATATGTATTTATTTCTGGAGTAGTACTGGAACCATGCTGGGCAATAAAGGAGATAATCATTTAACATCAACAACCATGTGATATTGGAGATAATCATTTAACATCAACAACCATGTGATATCGTGTAATATTGTGTTTGTTCCCCAAAGAAATACTTGTACAGAAGCAATTGCCTGCTGATGAGGACACTGATAAAACTGAGATACTTACTATGTCCAAACAACTCTAGAACTTGTAACAACATACATTTGTAATCAAAAGTACATATCTAGTTAACAATTTACAGGTACATGTACATTCAGATAACTATTTCAAAAATTTGGTTTTAAGACAAATTAAAAGCTATAAAATACAGTCACTATTTTGAAAGACATTGTACCTGTAGATGTAATGCGACCATGTCTTTTAAATTTGTGACTGTGTTTTGATGTTTAAATATCTTTGGACCTCATTTTCCTTAGATTTAGGGACAATATTTTCTGCCATAATTCCATGTATTTAAATAAAATGACATTTGGATACCTACACTTTGTGAAAGTAAAACTTATATTTGTTGCTGGATACATTTAAAAATAAGATAACTTAAAGTTTAATACAAGTTTTAATGCAAAATGTACATTCTACAATTTTTCAAATATACAGTCAATTCTTGATAAACTGCCACCTTTTAATATTTATAAATTATGGCAACATTTCGAGTCTGGCAATGAATTTAACCCTACATCTTGGGCTAAAATGTCACCTGCTAAAATTGTGTTATTGTATGTATAAAATGTTCATTTACTTAATTTAGAAATGTATAATGGTATTATCCTCTGTTTCAGACAGTACCGGTGTGTTACAACTTGGCGTAAAAAATACAGAAATTGCCAACAAAGACAAAACAGAATGAAGGAGGAAATAAATGTGTGGAATATGCAAAGAAAATCTAAAAGACATGATGACGTAGAAATGGGATACAATGAAAACTAATAAATTTAAAATGATAATCTTCTCTTTTTGTTTTTCCTGGAAAGCCTGCTCTTTGTTCAGCAGGAATCCTGCTCCGCTCATTTGAATATTTCGCGCGATTTTCCTTAGCAGGAAAACTAAAAATCCAGTAGGAATCTTATGAGAGATATAGCATTTAACTAGCAGGAAAATGTTGATATTTTACGGTTGGATTCCTGCTCTAGTGCAATTTCGTACAGGTATGGGCATGTAGTATTTTTAATAAAATACTGCTAAACATTATTAGAAAAATGAGTCACTTAAAAATACTCGATATCAATTGTCCAATGAAAAATCAAACATTTGACGGGATAGAACAGTACCAGGTGTTGATTACGTAATCCTAGATCTACTTGGCGTGCATCGAGTACAAAAGCGCGATTCAATTAGTAGTGTAACTGAAATATAATGCCGGATATCTGCTTTCCTCTTCTCATACAGCCAAAATAAACAAATATCCAGGGGATTCACAAAGACCTATTTCCTGGTATTTTTGAAATATAAATTTTAAACATTTATTTGGAAACAAAACTAAATGACTATACATAATGTTCGATTATTTCGGCTACGTGCTACTTTAAATATTTCTTTATTTTTTCGTGACTTCATTGGTTGCTGTATGCTGGGAACGCTGACTCCTTCCGGGCACCTGGTCACATCCTGTTTGGAATTCGCAGTTGTTCATCGTGTTGAGACGACCGTTTTGATATCTAATTTGTCGTTTTCTGGTCGACTTTGAGTTTTGGATATTCGTTTATACTTCTTCATTACACTTCACTTACTCGCATTTTTCAGTCATACATGCGAATATATATGTAATAAGTATTTTTGGTTTCAAAGCCTCAAAAGACGTTTGTGTCGCAAGTTGAAGGCGGTGATATTGAACTTAAATATCAATAGAGAAATCAATACATTGCTTAAGAAATATGTAATATATCGGTTTTTGTATTGCATATACAAATATTTGGAATCCTTGATCATGTTTTGAGAATGCAATTTATGACTTATCTACATAGCTAACATACAAATCAGATCAATGATGAACAGATGGAAAAGTTTTCTGTACAGACATGACATGGTGAATTGAATGGGGTCAATTTTTTCATATTGTATATTTTCTGGAGTGGCATGTTTCGGGGAATATTTTCAATGATACCAGCACTTGAACGACTAGTAGACAGCCGCAAGTTGTCACTTTCTTTTCTTTGTATAATGAATATTTATGCTTCATACAATACGGTGTATCTAAACTATGTATCTAATTCATGTTCATAACAGTTTTTAATCGATGTTTTGATGGTAGTAGTAGTAGTTGTTGTTGCTGTTGTTGTTGTTATAGTAGATGAAGTCGGTAGCGCGCTCGACTCTTGATCGTGAGGCCGTGAGTTCGAGTCCATGTTGATTTCCTGTCTTTCGGATGAGACAGTCAAAACCGAGGTCCCGTGTCACAGTAGATGTCGACACGTTAAAGAATCCTCACTGTTCAATGACCGTAAGTGCTGAGCATAGGCAAAAATTTGAACCCTTCACCGGCATTATGTGACGTCTCCATATAAGTGAAATATTCTTGAGTGGGACGTTAAACAACAATAATCAAACAAACAGCAGTAGTTGCTGTTGTTATAGTAGTAGTAGTAGTAGTAGTAGTAGTAGGTGTAGTAGTAGTAGTAGTAGTAGTAGTAGTAGGTGTAGTAGTAGTAGAGGTAGTAGTAGAAGTAGTACGGGTTATTGTTGTTGTAGTAGTAGAAGTAGTAGTAGTAGTAGTAGAAGTAGTAGTAGGCGTAGTACGGGTTATTGTTGTTGTAGTAGTAGTAGTAGTAGTAGTAGTAGTAGTAGGAGTTATTGTTGTAGTAGTAGTTTTAGGTGTAGTACTAGTTGTTGTAGTAGTAGTATTTGGTGTTGTAGTTGTTGTTGTAGTAGTAGTATTTGGTGTTGTAGTTGTTGTTGTAGTAGTAGTATTTGGTGTTGTATTCATATACAAATAGTCAGGTTGAGTTAACCAATTGCAATTGAATAAGTGCTTAACCTAGGTTTCTCAAGCAATTTTCACAAAATATATAGGGATTTAAGAATGGTTATGCCTGTGTATATCTCTTTTTGTTAGTGTATATCAATTTATGTTGTAAAAACGGAAGAAAGTGTTTTTGAAAAAAAAAAATGCGAATGCCCCTCTAACCTGAACGAGCTTAAAGTTTAGGTAACAAAACATACAGACAATGAAATTACACTCAGTCTGGTGAGGAGTAATCGTTCCTACTTGTCAGCATATTAACGAGTATGCAGAGATGAATTAAACGTTTTCCCGTGCAGTTTGCCATACCCGAGAAGTGGGTAGCCTATCGAAGTTATATGGTTCAAGTCATATAATTTGGCGGTGCAGGGTGACCATTTTTATCATATGGATGATTCTACTCACTTTTTAAATCTAATCAAAAGGTTACACCGCCCCGCCGAGTTATGTGAAAGGAAATGGTGATAATACTGTAAGTATACGAGTAGTTCAATCACATACAACATATTTTCTAAAAACTGGTCCTATTTTTTTCTTTTTTAGATTTCATTTCCTTGAATGACTCCGAAATAGACAATGTTATCGTAGGAACGGAAGGAGCACGTGTAAAGTTGTGGTGCAATGCCACCGGAAATCCTACACCTATGATATACTGGTATATGATACGAGAAGGAGAACGATTTGGTAAATATATTTTCTATCTCTGTGGTGCTGTATTTCTTTCGTGTAGGCTTGCTTCAATTTTGTTTCACGGAATGAAATTCTCAGATATATGTTAGATGCCAGTTTTAATAGTGAAGGATAAGGACCACCGGACTACCGCAAGCAAAACTGTTAACTATGGTTTCACATAATTAAATTCTATTTGAGCTGATCTTTTTCATGGTCAGTTGTTCCAACAACTCGGAAAAGGAATCCATTTTTATGCTGTAAAGGTGTGGTATATAAAATATTAAGCTATTAATAAAGACGATTTCGATATATCTAAAACAAAATACTACAGAAATCTGATTTGATATATTTTATTCTGGCAACATGGTATTAGTATAACAAAATTATTCATACTTCGTTGAAAGGACACAAATTATCGTTTTAAGACATATTTTATTATAAGGAGTCGACACATTTTGTTATAACGACACATTTTGTTATGATGACATTTTTATTATAATGGCATATTAAGTTATAACGACATGTTGTTATAACATGGTTTGTTATAAAAACATACTTTGTAATAATGACTTAATGTTTTGTTATAACGACATGTTTTGTTATAACGACATGTCTCACTTGTTGTTATAACAACATATATTGTTATTACGATATGATTAACAAAAATGGAATCAGATATGACGAGATAATTCATTATAGACACATACATTTGTTATAACAACTTATCAGGTTTATATATATTTCGTCGTTATAACGACAGATGATTTATTTTTACATGTGGCACGTATTGGCTACCGTAACTTTTCACATAATGTTTGTTTATTTTTCTCTTTTTATCCTCTTTTTATAGACATAGGAATACGTGGCATGTTGTTGCAGATATTAGATTTATCTCGAGATTGCACAGACAGCATAAAATATCTATGTGAAGCTTTTAATGGCGTATCACCAAACATGAGCAAAACATTTCTCGTTCAAACTGAATGTAAGTAAAGCATATATATAATACTATATAATATAGTATATAAGCCTTATAGCGCGTGGAATGAATGAAATACCCAGATGACTGATATTCCTTCCGTCCATGGAATAATCCAAGGTTTACTATTATTCATACTCGATTTCTTAAAAAAATATCCCTCATTTTGGCAAGCTTTTTTTCAACCCAGTATTTTTAAGACCATTTTTTGTATAAAACATCGAATATTTTTAGTACACAAATATCCATTTTGAAGTTTTAATGCATTTGTAATAGGATCGGGAGGCCTGTAAGTACCCCGTACTTATCACAAGGTCTACTGTAATTCTCAACCTATTTTACAGGTTATTTTAGGATCTTCGGTTTACAAATTAAAATTAAAATTCACAATACCAGGTACCACAAATAAAGACCAACACCAAAATAAGAAGTTTTAATACAGTTTATTAAAAAAAAGTAAATATTGATTAATTTCAGACAGTTAGTAAAATATGAACAAAGTTTAGTTACAAGTAAAAGCCACCCCCCTCCCAAACCTTCATCTGACATTTACATGTACAGAGTAAAGATAACAATTTCCCAAAATGAAAATACTTACATTGCGGTCTAGCGGAGGAAGTGTCGACCTGATTCACAAAAATCAGAGTTTATATACCCGAGTATCACGTGACAATAGAAATATTTAAATAGGGGAATCCCCCTTTATGTAACAACGATGACACACAGAGTTATCGGTCGTGTAGAATTGGTATTATTTTCCTCTCTATTTTTACATCTTATATATAAGAGCGACTGTTTACTTCTTTCTGTAGGCCTATCCCATTTTGGTAGTTTGAACCATTTACTTGTTTAGCCATAGGAAACCGGTATAAGTTTAATAACTGGTTTGCAAACGTCTTGAGCATTATAACTTTGGTATTGTGTTTGTGATATTTATAACCACTCGGTCGTTGCCACTGCTGGTGGACCGTTTGAGTCCCCGAGGGTGTACATACACCTAGTATCTGGTATTTCGGTACCAGCTGATAATCTTATACTAAAGTAATATTTAGTGCTGATAACAAAATTTAGATTCCAAAAGTTTTCTAAAGCTAAGATAGTCATCATTTTACAATGGTTACTCTTTTACAGTGGATGCCACTTTCTCTTTAGAAAAATACATATAAAATTTAAATTGGAGCTCAACTGATGAAGTCTAATTGACAGAAACAATCGTCTTGAGCATTATAACTTTGGTATTGTGTTTGTGATATTTAAAAACCATAAACCAAAACCGAAACTAGTTTAATTGCAACAAATTCGGCTTTAATGTTATGCTTTATTGCATAATATTCAAACTCGTCCAGGTCAAGAAAGGGTTCACAAGACTCCACCTCACCAGTTTATATCGATTTTACTATATCTTCATCACTATCACATTACCATATAGTAATCGTTTTTACCATTTTTATAGACAGACCTACGGTGTACATTTATACAGATAAAGATAATGCTACCGATATTGGTGAATGTTTGTCTATACCAGCAAAGCCTTCTGGGACCGAATTTGGTGTTGTTTGTTCTGTTGGCGCATCACCAAACAAAAACATCACATGGTATCGAAATGGAACCTGGGTAGGTCACTGGGACGGACAAAAAGCAGAGAAAAATTTTGATTTTGATCCAAAAAACAATTATAAGTATGGTTTTGCCGAAAGATACAACACAGACAATGGGGAATTAGAACTGATAATGAACATACAAGTTGGTGATAAAGAAGATTATCAGTGGATATATAACTGTGTCGCTATAAATGAACATGGAACTGACAAAAAGTGTGTTCTATTCGTCCGTTTAGAAATCACCTGAAGATTTCTATGCGTAAACAATATTTTAAATTGGAATCACATATGTTCCTGGCTGCAGTGACAAGTAAAACGAACGTTTATCTAATTATTTTGAACTTAAGTTAGACTTAAAATACTTTCACAAGCACACCACTTAAAGTGTACTGCATACATAATTATTTATTCGCTGATGATAATAAAACGATTTTATTGTGTTTTAGTGACATTAAAATTTCGGCGTTCTATAGATAGGTATTATTTTCGTTTTAGTTATATAACAGGAGAAGTGTTGGACAAGATAAACGTTATGAACGATCTAAAATAGTCTGTGCAAAACCTTTGATGGAACAGAATCTCATCCCATTTTTCTTGAAACTTATGGCAATTTGACACTAACAAATTTGTCCATCAAAAAATTGGTCAAGGAATCGTTTAACCGCGTTTCCTACGTTAAAGTTATCTGTTGACACTAACAAAGTTTTTCGCTGATCAAAGAAAAGGCAAGACGTATTGTTTACCGACAGAAATGGCTCGCTCCACACACGATGACTACATTTTTGTTTCACTATGTTATCTGGTTATCACAAATCTCGTTAACTTCATCTTTTCTCTTAACTTTATCACTATATTTATTTTGGTCAAAGAAAACTTTGATAGTGCCAACAGGCCCTTAGATGGTAATAAGCCAATCATAGTTCAGTTTAGGAATGATGCAAGTCTTTTACAATAACAACCGCACATGGTAACACAGCGGGAAAAGACAATGCATGACGGCTTCAAGTAAAGCAGACTAATACTTTAATTAAACCAATGGAATGATAGATTTAAGATGATTGGTCGAGACCAGAGATAATGTGGATTGTAAAACATAATACTTTGAAAAATGTGGAAGAAATGAAGCAATATGTGTCAATTTCATTCTTTGTAAACAATGCGTTCCTATCTTTTGTTTTGACCAGTTTGGAAAAATATTGGAAAATGTCAACAGACGACATGGTCCAACATCTTCATAACCACGGTATATGTCTGTCACACTAGTGTTTTACAATAGTCTTCAATTTTGCAGTTATACGGTTGCCAGGGCCAGTTATTCATGGTAAAAGTGCTTTATCTGTTGTTGATTTACATCCTCTCAAACATGACACCTGCATGTCAGCAGGTTTCAAGTGTCTTAAATCTTACTAGTACTATGAACTGGTGTCAGTACAGTCCAAAAGTCAAAGCGTTTGGCGATGGGACGATGACCCACACTTGAGAGTGGAAAGTTCTATCACTAGATTAACAAAAACATTGTAATGGTAGAGGTTCGTTTGAATCGTTTTAATGCCACATTCGTATGTGATAGTATTTTAATGCTGGAGGATAGAACTCGCTTACAATGTACCTGGGAGGATAGCATCAGCCTTCCGCAAGTAAACTGGCAAACTTCCTCACAATATCAGCTTAGGTTCCAGCGGTACTCAAACCTAGGCTGATTAGAAGTGAGATTCCATGTTTAATGCACGATGCTCTAACCCCCCAGCCATGTAGGAACCATGATAGAGGTGATAACTCGGTCATGGTATATCCAAAGATAGACAATTAGTAAGAGATGACAAACATGTAATGCTCTTACTACACAGCCATGGGGACCTGGTTCTGGATCAAGCAGATTTGGGCTACATCCTTTGCGCAAAATATTTTTCTTTAAAGAGTCAAGCATATTTAGTTCAAAAGCTCGACTTTACCAAAATAATCACTTACATATTTATGAAAAATAAGTGACAAATCTTCAAAAAATATATATATTTATTGAATCATATTTCTGTTTTACAAATAGGTATTTCTTTCTTGAGATTTCACAATTTTTTTTAACATAATACAAACTACCGGTACACTCTACATACAACCACCTAAGTAAAAAATATGGTTTGTTGTCTTGACAAAACACTATCAAATTAACCTGACGTAAACATACATATATATATTGTTGATAAATGGAAATGTAAGAGCAACTTGGAATGCAAAAATGGTAACTGAAACAATATAAGTGACAAGACACAGAGGTTTTATATTAATGACATATATACCTATCTTTTATGATCTTACAGTGGTTGTTCTTAGATGAATTTAGCATTGCATTTGGATTATAATTTGGCCTTGTATAATACCACTTTCTGTTTTGGAAATCTACATCTGTTTCAAATTCAAGCTCAACTCAATGAAATCTTATTAACAAAAATAATCACCTTGGGTATTTGGTTTGACCCATACTTTGCAAAAGAAAATAAAAACCAAAACTGGTCAAACCCATATATATTGAAATCGCAGGGAAAGGAATTTTTCTTTCATATAAACAGTGTTAACTGGGTTATAACTGTAATAAAGAAATCTGATCTGGGGGAAAATCACATCAATTAAAGCGTGATTACAATGTAAAAGTGTTTAATATAAATGGGTTCAGCTGTATATATCTGTGAATTTTGTCCTGGTATAGCAAAACTCATGACATAACCAAATCTCTGAAACCAAAATATAGTTTAACTTGGCTATATCTAAAAATATCACAACCATTAAACATATAAATATCCATGCAGACTTAAACAAGGCACGGTGATGAACTGTTCTTTTTCAGAATGCAGTACATTTAAACTTGTTTCATAAACTCCACCAATTTCTGTACAACTATTGGATTATCAAAGACAATTGCTACTGAAGTCTTGTTGATGGTCAATCCAATGATTTACCACAAGTTATGAACACAAGGTCTTGGAAAATAAAGACTGAACCTTGTTCTACCTGTTGCACTCAGGTATTACATAAGGTGAGTATATAGGCTGTTATTATAGGTAACGGTTAATATATCAATATATCACACAGTTTGCTATAGCCTTTTTTCTAGTGACAGTTTTCAATCAGGGAGAATAACACTAAAAACAACAAACAACCTACACATAAAATGAACAAAATAAACTTAAAGTTAACTAGGATTAAAACCCTCTGCAAGTAAACTGTCAACCTTTAAACAGACAACATAAGGTCATTTAAAGGTCAAACTTTCTGTAGGTAAACCCGCAAAGTTTAAACAGATAACATAGGGTCATTTCAGGGTCAAACCTTCTGCGAGAAAAATGGCAAACTTCCAGCACAAGCTTAGGGTCAACTAAGGCTAAAACTTTCTGCAAGCAAACTGTCTTTGCAAATTTTGAACAGACTCAAATGAGACTCGAATTGTGCTAATGTTGTGATTTGAAATGACATGCTATGACCAATAGAGAGGTCAAGCAAGGAATTATGGATTTAACAAACTACAATACGACTTAAGACAGTACCTCTCTGGGACTATTATTAAAACAAAATTATTTGAAAGCGAATTTATTTTTGAAATGGAATGAACAAATTTGCTATGGTTGTTACAAATAAGGTTTTCCAAATCATGTCATCTAGAAATAATTCCATACAATTAGGTGAATTTATAGATGTCCTGTCACATATAACAAACCTATACTTTAGAAATATTTACCCTTAATCCAGAAAAGAATGGGTCAAACATCAGTTTCACTGCACCCAAGAAATTCCTATGTCATTTATGAATACAAGTTAAATTATGAAAAAGACTCAATTCAAATCCAGCAAACAATGAAGGTTCAATTGATATATGTACTGGAATGTACACTTTTTAATAAAAAAATATGGACCAGGGAATGTTTTGATGCAAATTTACATATTTTTGTAAAAAAAAAAAAGAAGACTGATACAATTAATATACCTGGAATGTTGACACTTGACTTGTAATACAGGGGTTGTTTCCAACATCTACCACAATGTTAAAAACAATATGGAATGACATTTATTAAAACAACACAATGGATTACATTTTTCAGTATATACAATCACTTTATGATAGTAAAAAAATATAATAGAATTTTAGGAAATTCTGCGAATGTGCATCCATGATCAGTAAAACTACATTAAAAAATTATGTCATTATGACAAAAAAAATGTGCATTATCATAACAAAAAATGTGTCATATTTCCTTCTTGTGCCTATAAATAAGATTCATATCATACAAAATTAAAATAAATGAGTTCATTTCATGCAGTATTTTTAAATATAGATTATTTTAAAAAATATTTTTATGTAATAAATCTAATATGAATTATGTTCTGCAAACGTAACTTATATCATTATATTTTTATAGGATTTATCAATGAAATATAAGCATTATATTTCACTGATATTTCTAACTAATTAAACTGTATTTTGATTGGTCAAATGAAAAATATCAATATAAACTGTGAAATTTTTCATTAAGCCAATCAAAATAAAGTGCCAGGCCAATAATGAAAATTTGATTAATTAGTTTCATCTATAATGTAATGATAATTTTCAATTCAATGTTTGATTATAAACTGATCACATTTGCTAACAAAAGCCAATAAATTGTGTTGCCGTGGTAAAAACTTTTGAACATGTAATGCAGATGTGATGTATCAAGAAAGGAATTTTAATGTGAGCTATATATAACACCGCATCAAAGCTAAACAAAATGGCTCCGAACAAACTTCTTTTGTCTCGACTAAAAAGCAGGTGATATTATGTTTAGATGGAGTGGGTTTAAGTGGTCGAAAGGCAGTGGAAATGTTTAATGTATCCACTTTCTAGGTCAACAGTTCAAAGTTTTTGAAAAGATTCAGTGACATTGGAGATACAATCCAGGTCTAACAATGGCATGATCTTTGTAGCATATTTCTCATTAAGGGACCAGTGTAACTGTGCATGTTGAAGTTAATATCAAATAAAGGAATTATATTTAGGATCCTGATGATTTTTATTGCCAGTTGTGGCGAAGGATTACAGATATTGCAACTAGATCTTAATATCAGATCAGGATCTGCCCAATATACATGTTGCTGTAAGTGTGACCTCTCAATGAAAAAAGGAAAACCAACTTCAGACTCCGTCATGACCTACTGACTCACCAGGCCTCAATATTATATAAAGTATATGAATGATACATAAAATTAATCTACTCAATAAATTACACTTCTTCAGAAACTTCAAATGCATAGTCGCAGTCAAGTGACGTATTTCAATCAAAACATGGTTTGTTTACATTTTACAAGCCGTAGACTTATACAGATCATTGGGTAGACTAAATTTAGGGCCTGACAAAACTTAACTGGAAAATGTAATAAACAGAAAATTTGTCAATTGTTTTTGAATAACATGGTTACCACATCTTGTGAGGGAGTAGAATACATATTTAACACTCATGCAATGCACTCATGTTAAATATGTATTCTCCTGCCTGACTCGTTGTTATAACCATGTTATTAAAAAACAATTGACAAATATCCTCTATATAAACTACGTATATAACATATATTATTGTTTGGATAAAAGACTTATTTACTGTTTCTTAAATTCACCGATTTATGAACACTGAAGATGGTATATAGTAACACCATGAGTTAATATTTCCATTAATCTATAAATTCATTCACTGTAAAACTTCTTTTTTCCTTGATATTTTCATTTTTAAGACTGGTATTCCTAGCAACATTTCAAGATCCTGATCTAAGATTTCTAGCAACAAGCAGAAAAATCAACAAAATGATTTGACATATTATACATAGACACACATGGTAAATGAAGCAAGCAGGAAGTGAAATATATAACACCTCTTCAATAGACAATTAATGGACTCTACCTAAAATGACATACACTAGTCCAAATGTGTCATTTTTTTGTTTTACGCCATATTCAACAATCTTTCAGTCATATGATGGCGTCCAGTTTTTATTGGTGGAGGAGAAACCACGGTTACCCGGGTAAAGACCACCAATCTTCCGCAAGAAAACTGGCAAACTTTCCCACTTAATTCGAAATGACCCTAGCGGGATTCGAACCAGAGATGAGAGGCCTTGTGATTTAAAGTGCAATGCTCTAACCACACGGCCAAGGAGCCCCCCCCCTCCACAAATGTGTCATCAGGGGGTGACTGCATAGTTAACTTAGTTAGTAGGATATAAAATAACAAGCTATGATACATGACTACATTTATAGTAAAAAAGAATATTGTAAATCCATACTGCATCACAGACAGACAGGACATGTAAGTTTTATTACCAGTAAATATTGCCATTTGGATAAATGAAAATATTTCTTGATATCTCATTATTTTGAAATGATTAATATGGGGCACACAATGGGGATTTCAAAATATAAAAATATCAGATATATGATTCTTACATATAGAAGGTTTTACAAAATATGTATGGATTCTTACATTAGCATTAGTAAGGATATGAGTATTCCTATAAATCTTATACTGTAGAATCAAATAATTTTGTGGGGAAAAACATTTGTTGTTTTAAAAATAACACAAATTTGTTGACATTAAATTTCGTTGCATTAGTAAACATTTTTTTGTAAAGAAACCTGTTACTATTGCATGTATTGCTAGGTATACTTTATGTAAAATTTTGTCATGGTTTAAATTTCATTGAAACATGAAAACGAAATTAAAACCACAACAGAATTTTCGGATACTGCATTATATATGACCATAACAAGGCCCTCTACATGTATATTGTGTGTGCTTAAATTCAAATAAGCAACTGAGATTTACTGACTAAAGTATTCAAAATGTGAACATTTTAGTCATTTACATAAGAATTTGTTTCTTTACATATTCACTAATCCACTGACTTCTTCCTCAAATTCGATACAGAAAAACCAGAAAAATTGTAAATGGTATTTTTATTTGTCATATTCAAGTTAAAATCATGCAGGAACACCAAGTCCACATGTGGTTTCTAATAGATCCTGTCTATATCTTAATCAATTATGGATTATTATTGAAACCTACAAGGTAAATCTTTCTTGTAAAAGAAAAATAAATTGCCTATTATCTCTTTCTCTCTCAAATATTATAAGTATGTGGTGTTGGTTGAAAAATAAAAATAATTATAGTGGTTTATGTTACAGTCAGAGGGTCAAATGGGGAAGGGACAATTTCAAATATAATTAAAAGTGTTAAGCCTATGCATACTATATCCTGTGATATGACCATATATATGAAGTAGGATGTAATTCCTCTAAAATAACAGTACAAAGAACCAGTGACAACCATATCAGGTTCACAGGTTTGGATTCATAACAAACGACTGTTTTGGTTCAGAACAACTGGTTAAGAGTTGTAAATAAGTTTTTCTTTTGTAAAAATTAAAATTGAAAATATATGTACCAGTATGTGACAAATACATTATTGATATAACTTGTTTACAATGTTTTATAGTTACCAAATTTCTGCTTCATTACAATGGAAAACTCCACGTGGCACAGAACTGTACACAGTGTGGGAATTCACCAAAATATCTTTTGCATTACAGGGCATAATACCACAGGTTTATCATATTTCACAGCTGATGTTTGGAATGGACAATGTACATCATGTTTATGTACAATGGTTTGTGTCTTCATGTCTCCGACAGTTACTCGTTCACAGTTAACAATACATTATGTCTCTGTGTAAAAGGCATCAATGGTCTTTGTGTACTTCTTTGTGACAATCGGTCGTCTCAGTTTCAGTGTTGGACCTGAAACAAATAATACATTTCTTGAAAATCAATTTTATTTATAAAGAAATTGTTACTGCATTGGTCACTTTACACTGACCGATGAATAGGGAGGGGCTGTATAATCATGTTCATTTCAGGTAAGGCAGGGAGTCACTTAATACAGACCATCTACCTTCCGCAAGTAGATTATAATGATTGATAGACTCTTATATGTGTGTTAAAGTGAATAAGGAAACCTCCACCTGAGTGGTAAGAATACCTCCACCTGAGTGGTAAGAATACCTCCACCTGAATGGTAAGAATACCTCCACCTGAGTGGTAAGAATACCCCCACAGAATGGTAAGAATACCTCCACTTGAGTGAAAGAATACCTCCACTTGAGTGGTAAGAATACCTCCACCTGAATGGTAAGAATATCTCCACCTGAATGGTAAGAATACCCCCACCTGAGTGGTAAGAATATCTCCACCTGAGTGGTAGGAATACCTCCACCTGAATGGTAAGAATATCTCCACCTGAGTGTAGAATACCTCCACCTGACTGTAAGAATATCTCCACCTGAGTGGTAGGAATACCTCCACCTGAATGGTAAGAATATCTCCACCTGAATGGTAGGAATACCTCCACCTGAATGGTAAGAATATCTCCACCTGAATGGTAAGAATACCCCCACCTGAGTGGTAAGAATATCTCCACCTGAGTGGTAGGAATACCTCCACCTGAATGGTAAGAATATCTCCACCTGAGTGGTAGGAATACCTCCACCTGAATGGTAAGAATATCTCCACCTGAGTGGTAAGAATACCTCCACCTGAATGGTAAGAATATCTCCACCTGAGTGGTAAGAATATCTCCACCTGAGTGGTAAGAATATCTCCACCTGAGTGGTAAGAATATCTCCACATGAATGGTAAGAATATCTCCACCTGAATGGTTAGAATATCTCCACCTGAGTGGTAAGAATACCTCCACCTGAGTGGTAAGAATATCTCCACCTGAATGGTAAGAATATCTCCACCTGAGTGGTAAGAATACCTCCACCTGAATGGTAAGAATATCTCCACCTGAGTGGTAAGAATACCTCCACCTGAGTGGTAAGAATACCTCCACCTGAGTGGTAAGAATATCTCCACCTGAATGGTAAGAATATCTCCACCTGAGTGGTAAGAATATCCCCCCTGAGTGGTAAGAGTAGAAAGAATACATCCACCTGGATGGTAAGAATACCCCCACTTGAGTGGAAAGAATACCTCCACCTAAGTGGTAAGAATACCCCCACCTGAATGGTAAGAATACCTCCACCTGAGTGGTAAGAATACCTCCACCTGGATGGTAAGAATACCTCCACTTGAATGGTAAGAATACCTCCACCTGAGTGGTAAGAATCTGGTTGTCCAATCTGAGTGTACTCAAGGATTGGATTTTCAGATTCCTTTCAACTCAACACAATCATATTTGATCACATGTTTATATACATAGATAAAACCTGACACAACTTTAATACACTGTATTTTCATCACAAAGAAGTCCTTTGTTAAAAAAATCATATTATAATGTCATAGAGCATGTAGCTTGTCTACACCCTAGGCAACTGTTAAAAATTTGTTTGTTTGATGTTGGCTGTCCATGCCTTCAAGGAGTGGGTAGGTAGGTAGGCAAACTATAATCATTTTTTTAAAGAAAAGGAAATCAAACAAAGCAAGAAAGGTATGCTTTAGTAACTACCTTATTCTGTGTGTACATTTTTAATACAATGTAAATTCTGGCATATACGGTTAATGTGAAGAAAAATGTATATGGAATCTTATATGTGTGTGGAGTATGTGTATCCATGTGTATATTATTACATTTCATAGTTCACCTTGTCTATGAAAGAGTATCAAGTTTGAGATGCAAGGGTGGATATATATATTTTAACCCTTTCAATACTGCAACATCACAGCATAGTGACCTTATACACTACATCGCAGTTTACATTTTCTGCAGTCTGCTCACTGTAGCATATTTTCATCATGATGTTGTTTTGCTGTGCAGTCTGATTTTTAATTTATGGGTGTCAAATGATTAAATTTGAGAGATAAATTTTATGAATATGATCTTATTTTGATAATGTACAAATAGAACTTCTGAATGAAAAACTTGAATAAATCAATACATTCTAAATACATGTATAGATTTTATTGTGTACACAATTTTCCTTTGTGTTTTATATAAAAAATTGTATGTATATACTCATCATGAAAAAGGAGATGAAAATACGCTTACTAACTTGTGACTTAATAAAACATCCAAATTGTAAGTTTGACCAACATTTTCAGCTATAAATGTGTTACATTTAATGCTTTATTTAAATTATTTGTCAACACATGTTACGCAAAGGAGGTTTCTGCATTGAAATTGTCCGTAAAATCATCGTCACCGCTAACATCTTTTTTGGAATTGATATTCTGTTTCCGTAGAAATAGGATTTACATGTTGTTCATGTGCAGAATCATCATTCAAATCAGATACTTAATACTTATTTTTAGAGTTGGAATCAGAGTTGAAAATATCTAAAACATCTTGGGGAAATCTAGGTTGCATAAGCAGCAGTCATTTTTCAACGACTTTCAGTCACCTATTTCAAAATAATAGCACTTTTATAATCAAAGTAACTTGCTTATTTTCACTGGCATCCATTACATGTACATGTGATAATACAGACTAAAGTCTCATCTAACTGTTGTTGTAACCATGATTTCTGGTCCTAAACTGAAAGTGGTAAAACCTGAACTGAAAGTGAAGCCACTGAAGGAGAAACATGAGGCAGTTTTCAACATTCTCGTAATCAGCAGTTGTACTTCTACCAGGAGGCCGTGGACGATATCGTGAGTAGTGAACAGTAAATTTAGTGGGCGTTATAGGGCACTATTGTATTGAAAGGGTTAAAGAAACAAGTAAATAAAGATTGATTGATGGAACTGGACCCCCCAAAAAAATAAAATTTTGATACATAAAAATGTGAAAAATATAATTTGGGCAGCAGCATTTTGGGTGGGTAGTCAAACAACATCAAACAATTAAAATTTTACATTAGGCCCTTGGTAGTAGACAGAAATTCTGCCTTGACAAAATGGCAGATACACCTGTCCAAGGTGAAAGAAGTTTAATCTCTGATTTGGGTGATTCTGATAATTTATTTTATCAGGTTTGATAGTTGTTCATTTCATATTATTATCTGTTGTCATTTCATCATCATGGTTGTTTGAGTTTTGGACCTCAATGTAAATTCCGCAAATTTCTCTGTTTCACTTCATGAAATTTTGATTAACATGTTCAATAACGTCTTTTGAGTTGTCTACAAGTACCAATTGTGACAAGAATTTCTTATGTCGTCATTTGTGTATGTTTAAGTAGCTCAAGTACATATTATCTCTTCTGTTAGGACAGCGGTATAACTGTTCTTACATATTTTCACGATATTACCGTGGGCTTTCTACCATGACTGTGTATGATAACATTTAACTCTGCAATGACTTATATACTTACCTAATTCTCCACCCGGAATAGAAAAGTCATTTGGTAACACGGACCACTTCTGAATCATTGATGCTCTTGACACTGCCTTCTTATTGGCTTTATCTATCCCATCTTGTATGGCCTTGAGAACCACGCTGTCTTTGTTATCTATGATGTCAGATACTTTGGTAGACTGGCTGCCTTGAGCTTTACACCAATCAATAGCATCCAATGTCAGTTCGTCTTTTGGTTCTGCTGTATCTGGATCCACCTCAACCTGAAATTCAAAATGAACAATATGTGTTTGAGAAATATACGCCCCTGAGAAATAAAGATAATAACATTCCCTAACTCTGGCAAAAAGGCTGAATCATAACTATCAAAGAACTTATTAACATATAGCATCATATCATACTAAATTTGGTAAAAATTTGGGGTCTCAAACTAGGGAACTTTAAAATAGAGAGTTAGCCGTTATAATCCTGCTTTTATTATCGCCAGTTGCGTGATTCTAGAAAAATGTTCCTCAATATTATTTCCGATTTCTATAATATATAGACAGCCCCCATAGCACAATTGGTAAAAGCGCCCTGCATGTGTTTGGTATGTCCTGGGTTTGATTCCCAGTCTGTCCGCACATTTTTCTCTGCCTGATACAATTCAGTAATTTGGCGTTCAACTAAATAACCCACTGTTGTATGTTTTAAGAGTCTCTTGGGTTTCTTTATACAAAATAAATTTAATTTGCTAAAATGTGAAAATATTTTCATTTACTTAACATACGTTGCGAAGGTAAATATGAAAACCGAAAGAACATATGAGGAACAAAATTGAGAAGGCGCAAATAAATGCAGAATCATAAAGGTAATCAAGGCTAACTCGAAAGTTCCCTATTAAGCTATTTGACAGAAACCAACAAACTGGATAAAATAACGGTCTCAACATGGCAAACAGTTTCGAATCCCAAACATGATGGGACCAGGTGTCCAGAAGGAGTCAGTGTCCCCTGTTAGCATGCCACATTCAGTGAAAATGATACATGGAAACCTCTCGCACTCAGTGAAAAGGTCCTCAATTAGTAATAATAACGGTCTCAACATGAAGAACAATTGCGAATCCCAAACAGGATGGAACCAGGTGTCAATGGCCTACAATAGGAGCATTACTCAAGTCTGGGAATTTCAATAAATTTCAATAAATTTAGTACATAAATTGTCATTGTGATTCAACCTCTTAAGTCAACACCAGTTTTCACAAATTCTTTTGTCTTTGGAAAATGCCAAAAATAAATAAATAAAAAAAAAAAAAAAAAAACTTTTGAAGTGAAATATGATGTATTTGGACAAAGCAATATATCCTCTATTTTAATAATTTCTTTTGCGATGGGTATGGCATGACTCCTTCCATACACCTGGTCCTATTCCATTTTTGAAACTAAACAGTTCTTCACGTTGATTATTATTGTTTAAAGTCCTACTCAAGAATCTTTCAGTCAAATGGAGACGTCACCAAATGCCGGTGAAGGGCTTCAAATTTTGGCCTATGCTCGGCACTAATGGCCAATGAGCAGGAAACCAACCTGCCGCCTGCTGGCCTTGAACTCACAACCTCATGATCAAGAGTCGAGCATGCTACAGACTGAGCTAGGCCGGCTCGTTCTTTATGTTGAAACCATAAGTATATCTAATTTGTCATATTCTGTTTTAATAATCCACTGGCACTTCATTTTTACTTAAATTGATAATAGCAGTGAATAATCAATTGACTAACATTGAACTCAGCACATGATAACTTGCTTCCTGTAAAGTTTTGTCAAAACCCCTTCAGCCAGGGGGTAAAAGAAAATGAAAGTGTAGAGATATATCCTATTTTAAAATCTCATAGAATTCTAAAAATTTCTCAAAGATTTCTGCTCAGATATTAAACTAAATCATCAAACAAAGCTAAAAACATCAAACAAAAACAAAACAGAACAAAAACACAAAAAGCAAGTCTCCATGAAGCGTTACATAACACCAGGTTACAAAATAACATGGAACGAGTGTTTAGGTTATGTGGAGGTTACAACAAATTCAAATCACATAACCTCCTTGCAAATAAACTAGTTTCGGTTTTGGTTTATGGTTTACAACTAGTTTTCAAACCACTTATGTAACTAAAACTGGTTTCCTATGGCTAAACAAATAAATGGTTTAAACTATCAAAATGGGGTAGGCTTACAGAAAAAATAAACAGGCGGGAAAATAATACCAATTATTTTGAATTACTAGGGGTTAATATGCTAAAAATAAGCGAAAATCGTTCTATGGTAAGTTCCCAGTTAAATAAAAACGTGAAAACATGATAAACAAAATAAACAAACGATATTGAAAAGTTGCTCAACTTGGAGTTTGAATTGATTAATTAATCATTTAAACAATTTAATTCATTTTTACGAGTCTTCATTACTACTATCGTAACCTGCAGGCTATGGTCATTCTTTTCAGCGAAACCTGTACATAAGTTATATCGTTATGACAATTTCTGTTATTTTGTAGCCTCAATACACCCATCATAAGTCAAATTAGCAGTTTGCCACAAGGGCTATAACTGCAGAAAGTTCTGGTAAATAATACTGGTTCCTAAGTTTGGAGAAGATTGATAACCCAAATTATCTGCTGGGATTCAACAAAGTTATGGCTGTTTGTGCAATAGTGTCTACTCAATAACTGTAAATTGTAAATCAATTTAAGTGACAATCTAAATGAAGGCTAAACGGCATGAAATGTGGGACAAGTTCAAGAAGGTCAAGAGTATTGGCTGGAATTTATGGAGCTATGTCCATTTGTGGAATCGAGGAAATAGCGTACCCAAGCAATATTCCAATTATACAAAGGACTATTACTCTGTAAATAATGAGCATTTGATTATTAAACTTATCCAAATTTTAAATGAAATGGTTTGAATCATGGTGATCCAAGGCTGACAGCTCCTTTATTGGCTCCCTAGTGTCATTACAACCAAAATTAGAAAATTGCGTATTTTTTTATGATTTTAATTAGATCCTCTATAAAAAAAGTGCACTTTCGCTTTCATTTTCAGCATAATTTTTTACTCAAAGTTTGATGTATTCCTGTTGTCATCATATATATTTTCTTTTATCTGAAGTAATTACCTGCAGGAGCTGTTTAGCAGACGGACAATTTCTGCTCATTTCTTCGATGAAACAAGGCTGAGAATGTAAATTATCTTGAAACTGTTTCAGGAGGACATGGCAACAAAACACAAGATGTAAGCACGCCACTGATTGGCTGTCTATTGATATGATATAATAAGAAACAAAGTGTTGGTTGGTTTACATGCCACCAGGTCTTTCATTGCAATAAAACTTCCAAGAAAGTTTCACACAAATCTGTTAAAAATTACACAAGTTACTGTGTGGTATCAGTTTCCTAAAGTCTTCAAAGGGCCATAACTCCCTAAACAATGGGCAAATAATTTTGGTTATCATGCCTGTCTGAGCTTTCATGGCAAAAAACATAAACATGTGAAAACATGATACATCCATCCAGAGACAGGTGTATAAAAACAATAGATTGCATATAAAAATCCTGTGGCTCTCTGATTCATAGTGTTCCTACTAAATGATAAGTATGCACAACACTGCAGTAAGCATTATCTATTTATTTAACTTCTGAAAATAAAAATAAAAGCACACTTGTAAAGGATAATTCACTCTTTTTATCCAGTTTTATTGACGGAAAATTGGGGGGGGGGGGGGCATTTGTTTTGGCCACTTTTCTAAAGCTGTAACTTTGGTATTGTTAATAGTATTTAGAATAAAGATAATTTTCTAAAAATATTATTGTTTTCTGGTTACAAATAACCAACATAAAGTCGTTTTTTATTATCACCTTTTCTTATTTGTGACATAGCCAACACTGTTCTGTTTGTATTAAATACATGTAGATATACTTTTTACATTCTGTAATGTATTTTATTAGTCAAATGATATCAAAATGTTGGGATTCCACTAATAAGCTAGTCAACTTTTAAAAACAAATGTGCAAAAAGGCTTTTGCGATCATCTGAGATGTAATGGCATAATTGAGGAGGAGAATATTGGCCACACCCCTGACCCAGATCCTAAGCTTTAATGGTAAAAAACTTCACACACAGCAACAGGGAGATTTATGCTGCTCTTTAAAACATATGTGAATACATAAATGTAGAAAAATTCATCAGTAAAGAGAAGTGTGATTGCTGCACATTTCCCGTCAAATTTAGATAATAATTAAATCATCTAGATTTTTAGTCATATCGTTTCTTGATTGCATACTTTTGAATTTTGTTTTCAATACTGACATGTATCTTCACTTTTGTTTCATTTATTCACTTTCTTTTTCTCTTTTCCCTTTTTTTCAATTCTTTACATGTAGTGTATTTCTCTTTAACCACCCTTCACAAGAATGATACTACAGTAAAACCTGCTATAGCCGGCTATAGTAATAGCTCCGATTTGGGTCAGGTGAGCTAAAAAAGGGGGAAAATTGCATTCTGTTTTCTTTACACTTCATAGATGTTAACAAGAAGATATTCTAAGACTAACTATAGAATCACTATATGGCTAAATAAGTAGCATCCCAGAAACTGAAACAATGCTCCCAGGGTAATAAATGTTTTGGGGGGTCAGAAAGAAAATTTTTTTCAAATAAACTTGTGTTATGGGTGAACCATCACTTTAATATGAAAACAAAAAAGTCATACCAGAGACATTCATTCATACCTTTGTTTAAGAAAACTACTTTCTGAAAAGTGCACAAAATAAAATCATGAAAAGTAGAGATAAACATGTACATTCAGTAATAATAACAAAAATGAGTGGCCTATAGTAAGCATGATATGTAAAAAGAGTGGCCATAAGTATAGACCCTTTATCAGTAACTCCAGTCAAGTGACTTTGCCGGTCTTCCAGTTGGCAAAATGATACAGCTTCCCCAAAATAACGTCAAGAAACAATCAGTTACTATAACGACATCAATGTTTTTGCAGGTATCTGTATCATTTTGCCAACCGGAAGACAAGCAAAGTCACAGGACCGCAGTTACTGCTAAAGGGTCTATTTATATTACAATTTTTTCTTGTTAGTTTCTTATTTTTTTTAAAAATGTTTAACTGGTGTTTTACACCGCACTCAACTATTTTTTCAATCACATAGTGGCGGTGGGCAGTTTTATGCTGAAGCAGAGAACCCAGTTAAAATGTACCCAGAAGGAGACCACCAGCCTTCCACAATTAAAGTAAAAAACTTACTCAAAATATCAGCTTAGGTTCTGGCTGGACCTGAACCAGTACTGATACGAGGTCAGTTTAATTAAAAACAGATCCCTCAACACTCCTGTTTTCTGATATACATTCTGAAAGCATTGATGACTCAATGCTGCCCTCTGTAAACTGTTACATAAGTGTGAACAATTACAAAACTTTCACCGAAACCTAAATCTGGCAGACACACACAAAACCTATAGTCTTGCCCTAACTTCCCCAGTACGGGACTACAAAAATTATACCAATAAAAGTTTTTCGAGCTTTTCCATTCCATTAAATTTTGTTGGAATAGTTTGTACTCAGATCATGTGATCTCAACAGAAAGTCAGGCAAGGTCATTCTGGTTTTTAAATATTTACAATGACGACATTCTGCAATGATATCTTCAGTTTACCTACAAGGTAAATGTTCTCTCTTGTAAAGATGACAAGAGGCATCACTTTTCTGTAGGTTGCGCTTCAAATCTATTGCGCTTCAAATCTAGAGCCTATCACTGCATGACATCCCTATTCCAGGTCATATGTATGATAAACTGCTTAACTAGAAGTGGTGCTGCCCGCTTTTTTCTTGAAACTGCAAACTAGTATAATGAACCATGACAGAACACAAGAACTGAAAAAAGTGAATTGACAACAAAACAAATTTTAAACATAAATTAAACATGAAAATGGTGAATGAACCTCTATAACAACTTACTTTTAATGTCAGAAGCATGGAGAGGAATTTCCTCTTATCACCAATCAGCATGCAGTTACTGATACAGGGCAAACACTCTTTTACGTTGTCCTCTACGGGTACCGGGGCAATATTTTCACCACCAGCGGTAATTATTATCTCTGAAAATAACACGACATCAGAGTGAATTATAGTCCAATACAGCACAGACACATACATATAATCAAAACAGTAAATTATGTAGCCTTTCTGCAACTAAATACGTATGACTCAAGTACATGTATTGTGTTTACCATATAGATTGTAGAAATGAGATCAAACCTTTCTTTCTGCCTGTTATGTAAACATATCCATCTTTATCTTTCTTTCCAATGTCACCAGACATCAAATATAAACCTTCGTGGAATGTTTCCTTGGTCTTCTCCTCCTCTCCGAGGTATCCCATGAAAACATGACGACCATTCATGAGAATCTGATTACAAAATAACGTAGAATGACTCAAGAAATGTACATGACATGTAAAAAAAAAATGGCTATGCCGGAGGTCAAATAATTTACTCAATACGCAAACTCATAAGGCAACTTTATTCTATTATTTTGACTAAATAGACATTTCTAAAACTTTTGGATTTGACTGCATCGTTTTAATTTTTCGCCATTGTCATAATAAAAATTTGGGGCACACTTATGATTTTCCTGTAAGAAAGGAATAAATATGTTCTGTGGGGTATTCAATCAATATTTTAATATTTCTGAATTTCTTTTTGAAATGAGCAGTAAATTTGATCATCAATTACAATTGAATGGTACAGAGTAAACATATCCAGTTGCAAAACAGATTTGTGTGTATTCATTCACCTTAAAATCATGAGAAGTTTGTTGAGCTTGAGTACCAAGTTAATTTTCAGACTTTAGGGCTGGTGTCATATGATATTTTGACCTCTGTGATAGAATGACCCCGGGGTCACAGAAAAAAAGTATATATATTTCTAAATAGATAAACATTAAAAAAAAAGCATTCTGTTTTTATATGTACCTCTCCATTGCCCTCATCATCTAGATCTTTGAGAACTGTTTGAGCACCTGGGAATTCTTTTCCAACACTGCAAATTCGAAATTCTGTTGGAAGACTTACAACATGTGGACCTGTTAAAAATAACAAGTGTGTAAACATGGTAGAAACAAGTTTTATGAAAACGGTTCTTATTACAAATGTATACCATAAAATAAGTACTGAATTTAGAGAACTAAGCTTGGAATGTAATGTTATTTGGTGAAAGTGATAAATTTATTTGATCTAAATCATTTAACTTCAAAAGATAAATATAACACATTTGACAATGGATAGTGTCAAAGTTCAAAAAGTATCAAACTCTGAATATTGTTATTCTGTTTTAATGGTCTTTTACATCCAATTCAATCCTTTTTTTTTTTTAGTTACATGTATATGGTGGTCGCCAGTATTAATGTCGGAGGATGGAACCTGGATACAATGTATCCGGGAAGAGACCACTAGAACTGGCTTTCAAGAAGTAAACTGGCACATTCGTAATAATATAGAATAAAACGTGAAAGCTGAAATAAAATGGCAGAACATTAAAGCTGAAATAAAATGGCAGAACATACTGAATTTTGATAACAATTTTGATTGAAAAAGAATACATAACAATGTTTTTGTAAATACAAATGATACTAAACTGTTATGGTTTCAGTACAGAATTGTACATAATATCCTAGCTACCAATCAATTTCTATACAAATTATTCGAAATGATCCTAACTGCTGCTTTTTAACACAGAAATAGAAACTACAAAACACATATTTTATGACTGTCAATGTGTAAGAAGATTTTGGAATAAAAAAAAAAATTGTTTAATGATAATTGTAATGAGCATTTTACATATACTATTTCTTAAAACTGGTATTATGTCAGCCAATACATGTAGGATACTGATTAAACCTTATATTTATGAGAAAAGATTTTTTAACAAGGTGTTTGATGAAATAAAATTTCAATTATTGTCATATTGTAAAATAGAATCAAAGATCCCAGAGGGATCTTGGTGCCCAGCATGGAATGTTCTATGTCTGATCTATGACAGACTGTTCTTTTCTCTTATTTTGTGTCTCAACACTGACTTTGAACTTAAATCCATATTTCTGTGAGAAATTAGCAAAACTGAATTTGAACTGAACATATTACATTTTAAGAGAGAATGGAATTCAACATGGCCGACAGGTGTCCATCTAGGATTTTGATCTCTCTGAAAATGTAATATGCACAATCTAGACTTCAAGGGGAACCTCCATAATCTGTTTCAAAAAGATTCCTTTAGTACATTCTGAGAAATACATACTTCCATTGTCAAAATCAAGATTGCCATTTGTCTTTATGTTTATTGTTGTTTAACGTCCCACTCAAGAATATTTCACTCATATGGAGATGTCACCAAATGCTGGTGAAGGGCTTCAAATTTTGGCCTATGCTCGGCACTTATGGCCATTGAGCAGTGAGGGTTCTTTAACGTGCCGACACCTACTGTGACGCAGGACCTCCAGTTTTTACTGTCTCATCCGAAAGACAGGAAACCAACCTGTCGCCGGCGGGACTCAAACTCACAACCTCACGATCCAGAGTCGACCTCGCAACCAACTGAGCCAGGCTGGCGCGATGGCCATCTATCAGCCATGTTGGAATCCAATCTATTTGAAAATGCATATGCACATCTACATTCTGATCTCTCTGAAAATGTAATATGCACAGCTAGATCTCAAGGGGAACCTTAATGTCTTTTTTTGTTTTGTTTGTTTTATTGTTGTTTAACGTCCCACTCAAGAATATTTCACTCATATGGAGACGTCACCAAATGCCGGTGAAGGGCTTCAAATTTTGGCCTATGCTCGGCATTTACGGCCATTGAGCAGTGAGGGTTCTTTAACGTGCCGACACCTACCGTGACACGGGACCTCCAGCTTTTACTGTCTCATCCGAAAGACAGGAAACCAACCTGTCGCCGGCGGGACTCGAACTCACGACCTCACGATCCAGAGTCGAGCGCGCTACCGACTGAGCCAGGCCGGCTCACCTTAATGTCAAATTTCAGTGAGTCCTCTCTGAGAAATAGCGGTAACAATAATTGTTCAGGATGGACGGACGACAGACTGACGGCAGATGGACCACAGATGCAGGGCCATATGAATCTGTTGATGGTGGGCTAAAAATATATGTACAAAATCAAAGGAGAAATGGATATATTTAATAGGAGGTGGGCTTTATTGGAAAATAGTTACAAGTGCACCTCACAAAGACTTATAACGATGGGTAAATTGCATGTACCACTGCCAAACTATACATGTACATTAATATTTTAATAAAACTGGGCACACATTATGTAAGGAGATGATCCTGGAGCAATCCAACACTAGCACCTCCTTGTGTTGTTTATTGTCTGGATACCAATAAAAAAAAAAAAAAATGTATCAGTAAACACCGGTATTTACCTGTACTTTCACTCATTCCATAGATCTCACAAAGTGGAATACTAAGACTGTAAAAATACTCCAATGTATCCTTTGTGATTGGAGCTGCTCCAGACAGGAAGATCCGACATCTGTCAAGGCCAAGGGAAACACGTACCTTCTTAAAGGCTAAAGCATTGGCTATTCTGTACGAAAAAGGTAATGGCTGCCTGAAATAACAAAAACAAGAAACATTCTGAGAGAAGCCTTGATTTGATTGGTGATGGCAAAGGAAATTTGTAAGTTTTGTGTAATACTACTGGGTTGGATGGTCAATAATGCACAAATTCAAACTACATACACCCTGTTACAGATATGAAAGTCCATCATAATGTGAAACTGTCTGTTTAAGTCATTAACATGTCTAAAATATGTCAAAGAAGAAGAAAATAATTAAAATATGTGTCCAATTTTACTCTCCAACATTAATGTTCAACCCCTATAGAACCTATAGGCAAAGGATCAGCATCCTAATACTAAATCATTAAATGATTGGTGAACCACTGAAAAATTTAAACCAAAACCTTAACTTGCAGATTTGGGGGAAAAAAGTGAAGTCCAAAACATGTCAAAAAAGAATAAACTAATTAAAATATTTTTTCAGTTTTCCTAAATGGGATGGTTCACCATTTTGACAAGTTTTGTTTAAAATAATTATTAGGATTCCCAGATTTTATGCTTTTCTGACAAGAAATAACCTAGATACAGCCGCTTTATAACGATCAAATTACAGCTATAGGAAGCAGCCATGTTGTTTTTAAAACACTCAAACAACACAGCGCCCTCTGTTGTTTGTGACGTAGGTTACACCATTCTTTTCATATACACCATGTATGTAGATGCTTACAGAATCCAGATCACATTTTATTCCTCAAATTATATTAAAATGTTGAGTTTCAAATTTTAAAAAGTCAAGTTAAATGGTAATGAAATAAAAAAATTTAAATCTTGTTTTTTTTTTTTTATGAATAATTATTGATTGTATCCTTTCTACATGAATTAAAAAGTCTGGATCCAGAGATGTGTATAGCAAGTGTCTGGTCTACCCTAGTGTTGGAATTTATTAATATATTTGTGTGTTTTGATTTCAGTGTAGGGTTGTGGATTCCGAAATATATGTCAATAATTGTCAAAGCAACCGCTACACGACAGTCCACATTCAGGGAGAGTGTCATACATAAGCATGCTTGGGCGCTGTGTATAAAGTCGCTTGGCTTGTGTTGTAATTAATAGCTTTATCTGCTGTACATTGTAAAGGATATGATTACCGCTTATGTGACTTTTTATCAAAAGTGCATTGTCCCTCCCTCCCCCTCTCTCTCTCTCCCTCTCTCTCTCTCTCACCAAAAGTAAATACTACTCCAGGTAAATACTGAGGCATTCAAATTTACAGGTTTCAGAATTATCAGGGACGTCCATGGTTTTACATCCACTAGTGTTTTCCACAGGTTTTCATACCGCTAAATGTAAAGTATACATGTTCCAAATGTTGATTGTTTTGGTGTGACATTAAACAGAATGAACAAAGTTATGGTATATAACTTACTTGTTCATGACTGCATATGTACTTTTAAGTCCGACGCCTTTAGCCCAGGCAGAAATTTTTCTTCTGTAACCGGGCATGCTGCGACCTACTTTCATCATATTTTCTTGTATTTTCTCCCACACCCGAGGTACTCCAAGAAAAGCAGTTGGCCGTACTTCTTTCAATGTTGTGAGAAGAGATCCCTGTAAAAGAAATTGATCTCACTTATTCAGCAATGATATGAGTAGTCAATTTCTTACAATAAAGTTAAATAGAGTTTATTTCAAAAATAATAATACCAGTATTTTTGCAAAGGGAATATTTTGATCTCATTGTTATTCATCAACTTATGATGTCATAACCGAGCTTATGATTCACTCACTTATAAGTTACAAAAAATGTGATAAATTCTCTGTCTAATGAGAATTTCAAGGGGAGTTAAAATTTGAAAAATGTTGAAAAGAACATTAGTGGCTTTGATTTCTCAAATGATCACAATAATTAATCAATGTAAAAAACTAGAAAGAAACGTTAACAAAAACATTAATTACATTTTTGGAAGATGAATATAACGACTTATAAAAAAATGTTATTTTTAATTGTTATTTTTCACACTGTGAAAACTGTGAAAAATAACACTGCATGCAAAATCAATGTAAACTGTATTATTTTCACTAGGCCAATCAGAATACTATTCAAATTTTAGAACTACTTCTTGTTTTAAAAGAAAATATTTTATGGAAAATGTAATAAACAGAATATTTGCCAATTTTTAATGAATAAAATGTTTTATTTCATTTTGTGAGACAGAGGAATGCATATCTAACACTCTTGCTATGCACTTGTATGTATTCTTCTGCCAGCATACTTCCTGTACATGCATACACCAGTAGATACAATGTAGATGAAAGACAATTTTTTGTTTTTATATATATATATATATAAGCTGTGCATTCAAATACATGTAAATGCCATTTTATGTTTCAGTTCTTTCAACTGTTTACCTGAAAATTTTCGCCCTTGTTTACTTTTTGTCCTTTTGCAACAGAAAACATATTCACTGTCTTAACTCACCAATAAGTCACAAGAATGACCAGCATGTCAATTTTTCAGATATCTAGCTTAAAATTTTGCCTTCACTTCAAATTTGCCCTCTCATCTCAGGGCGAAAAAAGTGAAACTTTAAATATGAGCAGAAATTTTAAGGTATACAGTATGTATATACATCATACACTTTTTTATATATAAACATTGCAATATATAAATAAATATACAACAATATTTTGGGTATGAGTGCATTAACAGCAAATAAAGATAGTATAAAAGAATGAGTCTGTTAGATTTCTTGTTCATTATTGAAAATGGTTGAGCAATATTACAAAATATAAAAATTTTTACTTATCTTTTCTTAAAATAAAAAAAAATGAAAATATGATCCAAATAGAAACAAAAAATCTGGTAAATTCTAAATTTTCATCTGAACTTTAGGTTTTTATTGCTACAGGGAGGTTTCCTTCAATTTACATATTTCCATTAAAATAAAATGTTGAGATATGTCATGTAAAAGGTAAAATCACATTCAGACTCACTATAACACTATGATACCTAGATACACATTGAACATGCAAGACATGGTCTTTTATTTATAATTTTTTGTCTTTCTATTGGCCGACAGAATACAAAGAAATTAAGGTCAAAATTTTGAAAATTTAAAAACAGTAATGTATTAGCCGCACAGGGAAAATGTCATTCAAAATGTATCAATGTGTATTTTCATCATCATAATTTGTAATATATACAGATATATATAATAACAAAAGATTTATAAAATTTTAAAGCCAAAAAAGGCAAATTTGAATCTCGGTATTAGTTGCTATGGTTAAATCACCTATCAAAACAAATGGCAGTATGAGGCATCATTAAAAAAAATATATTTGCTTGATGTGTTCTGACCAGTAGCTTCAATGCAATTTTCAAATTTTTTTTAATTTTGATAAGTAAATTAGACAAAATTTTAGATTTTTGATAAGAGCAAATATATGTGGGCTTGAAAAAAAATTGGGCCAGGACTTTTAAGGTTGGCTGGTCGGGTCACATCATACATTTTTATATATATATATATATATATATATATATATATATATATATATATATATATATATATATATATATATATATATATATATATGCCTTGAAGCTGCAACAAACCCAAAATATAAATTTAAACATCCAAGCACAAAGGGTGATGGGATTTAATCTGATTCATTTAAAGGTTTACATTTATATACAACACCCAGTATTATTTCAATGACATGAGAATGAGAAACTGTGTTTTGTTTTTCATCAGTTCAATTGGTTGTTGTTGTTGATGTTTTGATCAACTGATTTGTTTTAAAATTAGTAAATGTCTTGCAAGAGAATTTCTCACTCACAAAGACACAGGAAAAGGGATGGTTCAGCTTTTTGACAAAGACATCCTTTATCAAGCAGTACAAAAGTATGTTTTATAACTTAAAGGGGCATTACCTGTGTTTAACAATACAATTATTCCAATATTTTCTACTTTTACTACTTGTACTTAACAATATTTACACAGGCATAAAAAATCTTGTATTCCTATATAATACAGTTTGTGAAAATATAGGTCTAGTGTGGCATCAATATGCAGATAGTAAGGTTTTCAATTGCAATTGAAAAAGTGCCAAACCTGGGTTTCTCCAGCAGTTTTTTACAAAATATATAGAAATTTAACAATTTTTTTGCCTGTGTATATCTCTTTTTTCCTACTGTATATCAATTTTAGTAGTATAAAAGGAGAATATTTTTTTTAAAGAAAAACACGGCTAATGCTGCTTTAACTTGGACGTCATTTGAAGAAAAAATATTATTATGATTCAATAAGTAATACAGAACTTGTTTATTTGGCTGTTTGGTTGATCCATATTAGAGTAAACCATCCGTTGAAGAAAGACGAAGGTGAGACATCATAAAACTTAAGAATCGCTTTCGTTAATTTTACTCAACCTGGCTAATCTGGAAATCTTATTTGCCAAAATAATCTGGAATTCTTATTTGCCAAGGTAATCTGGAAATCTAATTTGCCAAGGTAATCTGGAAATCTAATTTGCCAAGGCAATCTGGAAATCTTATTTGCCAAGGAAATCTGGAAATCTAATTTGCCAAGGTAATCTAGAAATCTTATTTGCCAAGGTAATCTGGAAATCTTATTTGCCAAGGTAATCTGGAAATCTTATTTGCCAAGGTAATCACAATAAGAAAAGTCTCAGACTTAAGACAATTCTTAAGTTCCACTGTTCCAAAGAAATATGTCTCAATCAATCTGAAGGAAAAACTTGGGGCCCGTTTTATAAAGAAGTCCTAAGTCGTAAGTCTTAAGTTATTTGATCTTAAGACAAAACTTAAGACAGTTTCATCACTGCTACCCTAAGTCTATACACTGCCTATGGGTAGTCATAAAGACCTGGCCAGATTTGGACGCAAGTCACAAGTGGTAATTTTTTGTGAAATGGTCCCAAGTTGTAAGTGTTATCCCAAGATCTAGAACCTTTCGTAAAATGGGCACCCTAGACCAGAATGCAAACTCAAGGACTGCCATCTGGAAGGAAAAAAATTCTGTCACCACTGAGCCATTGATAGCCATGCTTAAAACCATCACCAATGACAACAAAGTCCACCTCATCACCCAGCCAATATTTTGTTATTTTAGAAACTGCACACAGATAACAAAATCTATAAAACACATATAAGACTGTCACAGGGTGGTGTTAGTAAAAAACCAAAATGAATACAACACATTAGTAAACATGCAGGTGTGTTATTTGGTTAGGTCTCTCCCATTAGTAATATCCAGAGGTCCTACAATTCCATTTGTACACTTCACAAACCTTTAATGCATCAGGTTGAGCAAAATAAACACTTCCTCCCGCTCGAATGGGAACATGAATATCTGTCATTTGTGCCGCTATATGACTAAGGGGGAGATAACTTATGGCTACTTCTTTGCCTACTTGTTGGTCAAGTAATTGATAAACAGCATTAGCGGTCCATGTCAGCTGTTACAGGAAAATAAAACGTTTAAGAATAAGAAAAATGTCATCAAAGTTACTTAAATAAATTAATGCTTTCTTTAATGGAACCTGACCAGCATACCGTTACATCCAACCACCTAATTATTCCAAAACCAAATGGCCAAAAAGGTACCATCAATTACCAATAATGCAATTTTGCACATTGTACCAGATTGATGATGCAGGCAACAGACCACAAAAGGACATTCTGAGTCATTCAAAAAATTTTGTTTTCTCTCAATTTTTTTTAAGCAGCATGACTGGATGTTTTGATGCTGGTAAATGTTCCAATGTTTGAGTGCTGTCAAATCTGTTGACAAACATCCAGAGACAGTGGAATTAACATTCGAATCAAGATTCACACATTTCATGCATGTCATGGTTTGCACTATTGTCCCCCCCCCCCCCAATGTTCGGCGGTATATACCCAATTCATTTTAATCAATAATTTCATCATTGACAAATACATTAATGGGAAGGACTTGTCAGAATTTTGCCATTAATTCCACTGCCACAGACATGGCAACAGTGACATCTTGTCAACATTCTATCATCGTACAAACCTTTAGTGCATCTGGCTGTGCAAAATATACTGTGGCTCCGTATGCTATACTTATATGAATATCAACCAGCTGAGCAGCCACGTGACTCAAGGGCAGATAACTGATCACAACTTCTTCAGCCATTATACTGTTGTTTAAGCTTCCTATTCGCCTGGCTGTCCAATTAACCTGATCATTTCCATGACAACAGTTGCACATATGAAGTACAAGTAACATATACAACCCACATTATCCATTATGAAAGACCTCCAGCAATATACAATTACAATCAAAAATTTTTACTGTGCATTATCAGAGAATCAAAACATAGCGATCAGGGCCGAAAGTCACAAGATTTACTCAAAACTCAAGCTCAACTTTTATTTCATTATTTTGACTATATAAATGTTTGTAAAACTTACTGGTTTGAATGATTAGGAAACATATAAATATTTTTCGTCATTCATATATAAATTTTTGCATCACACATGATTTTCCCATAAAAAATGAGTACATACTTTGAATATGGTACTAAAAATTTGAGTACGTATTCTAACATTTTTAATATTTCTGCAGTTTTTTTCAAATGAGCAATGATTTTAATCATTATTTTCGACTGCATGCCATCATTTTTGTGTGGTTTTACTACAAAATCCTGAAAAATCAGTTGAGTTTGAGTTCTGAGTAGATTTGGGTACTTCGAGCCCCTATATCCTGTAAAAATTATAAACTTTGCCTATCTCATTTTGAAACTGAAATAGCAAACTGGTAATTCGTTGTTTGTAGTTTGTTTGTTCATTATTGTTTAATGTCCCATTCTAGAATATTTCACTCATAAAGAGACGTCACCAAATGCCGGTGAAAGGCTTCAAATTTTGGCCTATGCTTAGCACTTTAGGCCATTGAGCAATGAGGGTTCTTTAACATGCCGACACCTACTGTGACACGGGACCTTGGTTTTTACTGTCTCATCTGACAGACAGGAAACCAACCTGTCACCGGCTGGACTCATACTCACGACCTCAGTATCAAGAGTTGAGTGTGCTACCGACTGAGTTAGGCCGGCTCTCGTAGTTTGGTTACATTCCATGTAAAATATTTCAAATTTAAAATATTTAAATATCTTTATTTTTTTCATTTGCAAATTAATAGTGGGGGGGTCTTCCAACAGCAGTTTACTATTGATAAAGGACAGACCGTTACTCTCCTTGTTTGAAATTCATGGAAATTTATCTTTTACATATTTAATGTGGCTTTCCGAGAATTTATCATTTTATTTTGTTTTTCATCAGTTTTGAGAACCAACATTTGAAAGCATCAATCTTTTCGAAAACTGGAAATTATCCATAAATTTTGAGTTTCTCTGGATTTGGAGTTGAAAATACTTACATTGTCATGGCTAAGCATAACACCCTTTGGGTTACCTGTGGTTCCAGACTGAAATTAAAACACAAAAAATTAATCAAACTCAAATTTGCCTTTTTGTGCAGAAGCCGATTCAAAATAAAATATGTTTAAATACTGAATATGCCCCAAGAACAAAGTAATTCATAAAAGGAAATTAAATGATGTCTCATAACTATTGTAAATATTACTTAATCCTGGTCAAAATTGGTGTTGCAAAACTAGATAATTTTTCTGTAACCACTGACATTATTTTATTGGATTTAAGTAGTGTTGGCTACTACTTTGGTTGATATACAGTAACAAAGAAGAAATAAACACAGGCATAAAAATTCTTGAATTAATAGACATTTTGTGAAAATTTCATGAGAAACTTATTTTAGCACTTAATTCATTCATTCTTACTCTTTCTTATGCATACCACACTGGACTGCATGACCTTATTTTCACAAATTAGATATATTTAGGAATACATGATTTTTTATGTCTGTGTATAGCTCTTATTTGTTATTGTACATCAAGTACAAGAAGTATAAGTAGAAAAAATTTGAAATATTTTTTTGGGGTAAACACAGCTAATTAATGCCCCTTTACTATAGGACAATAGAAAAGACAAAAATTAAATGTACATTCATCTATGATACATAAATTATGTAAAAAGTAGAGCTTCTTAGTTATGTGCCCTTCTTAAGGGATATGATACAGGTGCCCTCTTCTTCTAAGAAAACCTTCCAAATTTCTGGCTGGAACATTGCCAGGGATTTTCCATACTCTTTGTGGAATGAGACCTGGGCCTTTGGAATTGGGAATTTTAGCAACATTTTATTGAAATTGAGAAATCCAAAAATACTGTTAGAAAATACAAGAATTTCTTCATATTCTTTGTCATTTGACTTCAACTAGGATATTGCCACTGCAAATCGGGGGAAATTGTGTTATTTTGCATATACCTGGTATGCGTATGTACAAAATGTATTGACTGTTTTAACGGATGATGCATAAGCTCTTGTCACAAAATTACTATTTGCAGATGTTAAAAAGATGAATTTCAACATAATCTTACAGTGTAGATCAAAGTGCATGCTTTATTTGGAGCCAGCATATTGATGCGCTCTTGTAAAGCCTCGTCTGTAACACCTACTGCAATATCCTGAAATTCTTGCCACTGTCAATGAAACAAAAATTAAACATTTATGATAACATGTATAAAGCTGTAACAAAATAACAATAAATTAAAACAGTACTAAAGAATAACTTGTTTAAACATCTACAGGTACAGTAGCAGTGCCTCAACTGTTGACCTATGCTATAACATGACTCAGTTTAAATGGTTTTTCACACCACATACAGCAATTTTTCAATTACATGGTGGCAGCATGGTGGGGAGAACCTTGTTCTTGTATATGCTGTCAGGTTCTTAGTCCCTGTACACACCTATTTACTGCATGTTATATCTATACCTAATCAGGAGGTCCTCATCTTTAGCATGAAAAGTACTCAATGGTAAACATGGAGACTATCCCATATATCAAACCCAGTCAACTTTTACAACAAACCTATGACCAGATATAAATTTCAGCCAATCAGAAGTCTCATACTGGCTGCAATGGCAACTGAACATACAACATGAAGACATTCAACCTCCTCTGTTTGGTCAAAAAATGGAATAAACAAAATAAGTTCCCCCACTTTAGGGGTGACTTGACTAATTTTTAAGGATTCCGTATGAACATCAAATTCATTAACATACAAGATCTTATTAATTTGGGTTGTTATTTTGGCAAAATAGCCATGGGATTCAAACTACTTCAATCTAACATATATGAAATGAAAATAAATCAAATTATTTAATGTAGATCTTAAAACAAAAATGAAAAATTTCAATTTCCATCCTCTAAATAAATTCAAAATTAACATTCTAAATTTTATTTGTTGTATCTTCCACACCAACTTTAAATATTGTCTGTCATGCATTAACACTCATTTTAAAATAAAACGTGAGCAAACGTGCCTACTTAAATTTAAACCAAACATGGCACTGGGAACAGGTTAAATCAATTTTTCACAGCATCTTTTAGGGCTTGTAACATCGAACGTAAACAATGCTATTTAGGGCTATTACCGTGGTACATGAATATATACTCTGCCTTGACTAAATAAACAACCAATTACCCCATGTTTATTGTTAAATAAATAATTTTTCATCAACATACTTCGGGCCTAAAGTCGCAATGCAGCAAAACAATCTATCACCAATTTCACTTATAGACATCAATGCTTTCGGCAATGGATAAAATATTTTGTTTTTTGTTTTTGTTTTTTTATATTTGTTGAAGACATTGTTTCTGTTTGAAATCTATCATGAACAGACCAATTATACAAAATGTTTATGTTTATACATCCCAATCTAATTGTGATTCACTTCAAAAGTTGTGTAAACATTCGAGAATGGACATGGCAATTTCCTCCAATTTCCACGGAAACGAGAACTGGAAAGTGTAACATTCAATGTTCGAGTTACCTCCCTTTGCGATATCAATACATACAGAACACAAGTGACCGTCCGTTCAAATTGAGCTGACGCTGGTTATGTAAGGCATGTGGAATATGCACAGGAATCTCATTAAGGCAGGTTATGTATAGCGATTAGTTGACAAACACGTTACTTTGATAGTTTTCAAAATGGACAGCACTTCCTACTCGATGCTATCTCCTCTTTTCTGCATTTATTTTCATTTTTATTTGGACTAGAAAAACATACATTTTCTTGAGAGTTCAACAGAACTTGATTTAGCTTCATGTTGGTATCAGCGATATGTAATTATTTCCACTTACATCACTGTATGCTTGAAGCTCGCTAGTTGTCAATATCAATATGATGAATGGCGGAGTAATACAGGCTCAACATCACTGGAATCTTATATAATGGAATTCCATATATATAAATAGACCGATGACATTTGGTTGAAACTAACTACAAATATTGTATAATTTCGAAAGGCAGAAGTAAGTAGAATCATGTGGTATTTCATCTAATGATTATTCAAACTAAATCTAATTTCTTTTACACCAAAATATGTGACTTTTCTGTAAAACTTGAAATTTTGAGTTGGACTATATTTTGCGAATGCAACCTCCATGACTTCTTCACTGCTAGCAGGATAGCCCTCGATGAAAAGTCGAAGTAAACTCAAAATAGGTTGTTATTACATAACGACCCATAAAAAAATCAATTGTTTCCTAAATTACAGATCAGTCAGGTTAGATGCAATACTCTTTGTTATATGTATAATTTTTTTTTAATTATGAACATTGGTTTACGTAAGCCACTCAACAATTCTTAAGTTACATGCTGGTGGCCAGTTTTAAGTGATGGAGAAAATAACCTGGTTACACTGTACTAGGCCGATGGCCACCACAATTCACTTAATTACAAAACTCATTAATAATACGTCCCAATTTACTTACAGAATACACATTATCTCTTCTCTCGGCAACTTCACCAGAATACTGTACTACCGCTTTTAAATGTGGTAAGTTTTGCCAGACTTTAAGTATCTTTTGTAACTGTATGTTGTTTTCTACGACAATGATGTTAGCTTGACAATTGCTGGCGACATATTCGCACGCCTCAGGATTGTTCGTCGTGTATATTCCAGTGGCAAATCCCCTGTAACACAGTAAATCACATATTTATTAACGAACATTGTAACAGACTTCAAGAGCTTTAGTAACCATGATTTAATTACAGTATCCATTTTCTTGTAATGATATATCATCTATAAAACTTTGAACTTTTGTAACATTTATGTGTTTGATAGCAAACAATCAAAATAAAGGCGTTATAATGGTAATACTAAAACTTGGTATGACTGTATATCAACAGATCAAGACGGAACAAAACAACTCGAAGAAAAAAGTTAAACATGTTAAATTCTAAATGTTACCAAAGAAATATGATACAGAGTATTTGAGTAAAATATGGATTAACTGTTGGACTAATCAACTTACCCTGCAAATATTGCACCAAGGTCTGAAAAGAACCATTCTGGAGAGTTGAACCCTATGATCCCAACACCATGGTATGGCTCCAATCCAAGCTGTAGATGAAACACAGATAATTATTTAAATGAATAGGGCTGGATATGACTTAACACAAAAATAAGGCTCTTTAAAATCAAATTCAGTGAAATTAGTCTGAAGACCACCTTTCTACCACTTAAATGTGGTCTCTCAAGACAGGTGGTTTCTCAAAAGGATAAATAACCCTTATCCCGCCACTCATCTATAGGCTTACACTGCCAGTCACTGCTGCACATATATACTAGTGTAAACACACCCTTAACAGATTAAAACTGTGAATTTTTATCTACTTTAACTGGTCACAGTGTAAATTTACTCCTATAACCATACATCTTTGAAACAAGAATGATTGCTATTAAAAGTTTTTCAATTTTTTTTTTCAGATTGTGCATTCATTGCTAATTAACAGTTAAAGTTTTAATTTCTGTGACCAAATTTGCTTCCCACAACTCAGCATGAGTGTAAATGGCACCGCCAGCTTTGTGGATTTAGATTCTCCTCACAATAAGTTAAGTTTGAGACATATTGATTTGTCTAATAAACAAACAATTCCCATGTTTTTTTTCTTCAAACAATCAGCAACAAAAATTTAAAGGATTACCGTTGGGAGGTACATGTACATCAGACATAAATACTGGTGTTACAGTAAACTGAGTCTTTACCACTTGTGGTAATGTATGGCATTTAAGAGTAAATAAATAAGAAGTAAATATGTGATATTCTGTTCTTTATTGATTCATTTATGCAATCTTACACCAAAATGTAAAACAGTTAACACTCAGGTCACGTGACTGCGTGTACTGACAAATCCAATTTATCGCCCTATATACTTTCAATGAAGGGAATTGCAGTCGGATGTAAATATATATATATATAAACACATGTTTGGCGGCATAAGGGCTAATGGAATAGATCAGACTTACTTTAATGAAACCTTTAGCTGCCATCCTGACTTCATTTAAGTATTGTTGATATGTCCATGTGATCCATGTCCCACCACGCTTTACTCCTACATCAAACAAAGGAAAAAAAAAAGAACCCATAGTACTAAGTAGAGTCCCATGTAAGATTTATTATCCTTTATTAACATGTTGTGAACATAAAAAAACAATGTATTCAGGCCTTAACTCATTTACCCCTAAAGACACATTTAGATTGGTCTAAGATATTGATTTACAGAAGAGTCCATTGTTTTTCAGGGGTTGATGAGTTAAAGTGCATTTCCATAAAAAATGAGGGCATTTCTTCACCCCTGCTGCTAAATAAATTTTCAGTGGAATCTCGTTATCTCAAAATTCACAGGACTGCCCTATTAACTTCAACATATATCCAAAATATGAGACAAAATTGTCAATCAACATATTTTCTATTTTTACTGTACAATAAAAAGACCTACTCCGGCTTCTGCTTAACTTAAACTGAGTTAAAGAAAATATCGATTACCGTTTTTACCTTGACTCATTAACCGGAGTTGATTGTCTGATGTTTTGCAGGTAAACAAGATATTAATTACAGTGATTTCTGCATATAAAAAGTAAACCTCCAATCACCCAAGGTATTTTTGATATAACAAGTGGTAATTCTGTAATATTTTGATACTGAAGACCAGAAATGTACTTTGAGATAAGCGAAATTTACAGATAAAAAGTCTGAGATATCCAGAATAATAGTAGTATAAATATATAGTAAAAAACAATTGAGACCAGTCATTTGACTTTGACATAACTGGAATTTCCACTCATCAGATTTCGACATAACGAGATTTCACTGTACATTAAAATAGGTGCTTATCAAGATATGTTTAAAACAATACCTAACAATGTTTATAGAACTAAAAAGTATAACTGCAAATCCGGAAATTTTTGCAGGACTTTATATTCATGATACACAAGTTCTGAATTTATTCACATGGTGATATTTTCACGATTTTGAATGTCCATTTCAACATACTGTTATCATACTTCATTATGCAATAATTTTATTTTTGCAAGCGAGAGCTCTCGCTAAATTATTGGTGCAGGAGGTCTTTTTACTTATCACGGCATGTCCAAAAACAGTGATTTTTGCAAAATATACAAAACAATCCAGTATCTGAAGCATGAGGTGTGTTTAGAATCTTAAAAATAATACATAGCATGCAGGGAGAGTAAATGTAAGAGCAGTAGAAATAGGTAAATCTGTCCTCAACCAAGCACCAATAATGATACCTTGACAAAATGCAAACTTTACAGAAGTGACAAAACATACATAGATGTAAGTCAGGGATTTTCCTACCTCCAAAATTCTGGGTCACAGGTCCAAAAATTTTGGGAAAAATAAAACATTTTTACTAAAATCTAAACAGTCAATTTGAAATATTTGTTTAAAAATACTTTCTTTTTTATTTTGAATTTCAAAATTTGGAATTTTGGCACAATTTTGAGAAAATACAAGCCATGTTTTGAATTGGAAATAGGTCATGTAACTGGACTCAAAACCAGCCTAGAAAAATTCTTGTAAGTAATCAACTTCACAAACCTAAAGCTACATTGTTTGGTAATTTCTGGACTGTGTTAAGAAACTGTGTTACGACTGTGACTGGCTTTTCCGCACTTGGCCCTGTATCCTGCATCCGTATTTTTACAGCTTCATCTCTTTTGACCGTTGTCCACTGAGTGGCTGGTGCCAACTCATCTATATCTGTGAAAGAACATAAAGATTCAAATGACAAGATTGAAAAGGTGCTATTTCTAGTATATACTTATGTTTCTGTATTGCTTATTTGCAAAGCGTTTTACGTCACTTTCAACAATTTTTCAGTTTTATGGCGGTGGCCAGTTTTTAATGGTGGAGAAAAGAACCTGGTTACAACATACCCTGGAATAGACCACTGGTCTTCTGAAAGTAGATTGGCAAACTCACAAAATCAGCAGGGCCCAAACACATGCTGGTCAGAGGTAAGAGACTTCATGGTTAAAAGCGTAATGCTCCATCAACTTGCCAACTGAGGCCTTTTGTTTTTGTAATTAAGTGATATGTTGATCATATAATTTACAAACTGTCTTAACATGTAGAAAAGTAATAACCTTGTTTTCATCGTATTGTGTCTCAAATTGTGATGCATCTTTTTTTTTAAATGCAATGATATTGTTTCAGAAAAAGAAATACATACTGTAAAATCATAAATTTTAGTTAAGGATTTAATTTTGATACTTTTGTGTGTAATCAAAATCAATGAAAATAAATGCAAGACGAAAACCAGTACTTCAATGATGGACAACAGGAAATCTCATTAGAACAGCCTGTCCATGATCTGTGACAGATGATGTACGTGTACCTCTGTATCAACATCTGTGTATTATACAGAATAACAATCCATATGACGCAATAACTTTATTTTTGCCATCAAACACTGAGCTGAAACTGGTAAAATTATACATTTGTATACCACATCCTGTACTGAGAGTAACATTTTGCAATAGGACTTAAAATCCATAAAAATAAATGTCAATGAATCTGATATACACAGTTCTGAATATAACCTCAAACATATACAAACATACATAACAATCTGTATCGTCGTCGCCTTACCTTTATTTATTTGCATTTCGGATTTTTGCTGATTGTCACCAGATTCTGTACTTTTATTGTCAGATCCGGTAGCACCAGAATTATTTGCTGTATTGTTGTTTGATTCTGACAGCTTAGTGTCACCCCCACCTACTTCACTTTCACTTTTAGGGGCACTGCCATTGGCTGTTGCTTCTGCACCTTCTTTTTGTTTACTGAAATTACCAATGAAAATAAGCTGGTGTCAGAGCACAAAAAAATTTAAAAGCCTTCTGAAGGAATCTGACATATGTTGATCTGAAACAAATATATGAATACTGGCGACTGAATAGTAGACAACAAAAATTCAAATATAAAATCTCAAAAGACTAGATTAAGACATACTCTAGGGCCAGACATAAAATATTCTCTGTTTGCTGTTTACCGACTCTGCCCTTTTACCTATTGGTAGGAAGGTAGGGAAATTATTTGATTTTATTGGAAAGTTTTCTGGCATCGAGTTGGGAAACAATATATTGTTTTCTCACATGTAAGTACTGATGTCATTGTGCAGTCCTTTGTTTTCTGTACAAATTATAATGAAAATCATTGTAAATGAGGACACATTAAATATTTCATAAATGTTTGAGACAGACAGGAGAAGAGAGAGGTTATTTGTGAAATTTCATCAAGTTCTCACAGAGGTTCATGACAGAGTATAAATAAAATGTATGCAGATATTCTGGAATCTATCTGTATATGTCAGTGTTCCCCTAAGAAATTTCAGATAGCACCATGGTAGTGCAGATGAATAATTCTGTTGCAATGCGTCTGGCCGCGCCCCAGGTCGAAACAGTGTCTCATGCTACATATTCTATATTGTGTATCATTTCGTGATGATTTGTACATGTATGTACTACATGTAGAACATTATTAAAAGTAAAATAAAATATACAAAGTCATTTAAGATTTGATATATTGTACAACAATTATCTATCGAAGCTAAATGGTCATTTCATAGTATTTGTTCACTGGTTGTAAGTTAAACGGACTTGCCAGTATCAAACCAGAGACTCAACTTGACCTCCCATTTATAGGCAATCAGTCACATGGCGAGGCAGTGTTTATAGTAAGGTGCATGGTGCAGTGACAGAGTCGGTGTTTTAGAATGAGAACTTTCCTGTGACGTTTTTAATATATTTCTAATGTAAATTAGAGAAATACACAGGGTTATGTTAAAGAAAACAGGTGTATAAATTTAATTGATTTCATTTTACTAGATTTGATATCATTTTTGTAAAATTATTACATTTTGACGAATATTTTTGAAATAAAAAAATAACGGGAGGTAACTCCTATGTAACTGTCTACATGATTCTATGTTTGCTATAACATTATTCCCTTCAGCTTTCATAAAACGAGGAAATATATCAAACAAATTTACACTGGTGTATGTATCATACAGGATTTTTGGTTTCCTATTTTTATAAATAGTATTCGTAGAGAACATACATGTGTCATTCTGGGATATAGCAGTAGCTTAGGCCGAACTTTATGTCCCGATTTTAAGCGATTTTTTGAGTGAATAAAATCTGAATAAACCCTTTTGATGATTCTGTCGGGTTGCCCCGCCAGACAGAATCTCTAAAGGGATTAAGGTAAAATCACGATTTAAACCCCCCCCCAAAAAAATCGCTTAAAATCGGGACAGAAAGTTCGGCGAACTCATCTATGCCCTAATACTGTAAATGGATTTGTAATATATCGAAGTATTACAAGAGGTCATATTATGAATTTGCCGTTCCTTGATAGGCCCTTAGTGTCATGTTATGTTCTGGCCATTATGTTACACTACTTGATAAAATAATGTTAATATACCATGTTTCATTGAATCAATAATAGCACCACGATCAAAATATATACATGTATATTCTCAGAGTTCGAGATGAAGTTAATACTAATATTGTTTAAACTTGTGCCGGTAATCAAACATTTCAGAAATATTGTCAATAAAAAAAATTTTTTTTTGAAAACGGCAATAAAATTTTCCAAGTCGCGGTGATTTTCGTGGGTCAGTGGGTAAACAGCAAACAAACTTCATTTTATTTTAGGCCTAGTTACAAATGAGACAATAGTTTTCAGAATACAACATACATGTACAGGTAGCACTGCAATTACATTGCATCTCAGATACTGAAATTTTCACTAAGAAGTAGGTCACATGGCAGTATCTAGGCTGCAAGGTCAGAGGTCATGACACCAAGTGAAAGTACTGATCATACTGATCACACAGGCAAAATATTAATGCTCTCCTACTGATAATTCAAAAGATACATGGACATGTATAGCCCAGGTTAGAGATTTTGTCTACAGAGGCCATAAATTGACAAAGCCAGGGGGTATGTTCCAGGTATGACATCTACCCTCACAGATATTTTGTAACAGTGTGCTAAAAATGGAAATTTGATTTTCTATTTTCACAAGATTTTAAATTGCAGATGCAACTGTCAGATAATTTCAACACGTTTACTTGTACTTAAGGTGTGCTCTCACCAAAATGGGATATTTTTATTAGGCTCTGATCGAGTGACTAAACATGTACAGTGATGGAAAAATGAGTATATGAAGAGGTCAAATACTGAGATAAAGTGAGTGATCCAAGCTCTGTCAATACTCTGAATAAAGTGACAGATCAAGGCTCTGAATTAAGTGACAGATCAAAGCTCTGAATAAAGTGACAGATCCAAGCTCTGTCAAGGCTCTGAATAAAGTGACAGATCAAGGCTCTGAATAAAGTGACAGATCAAGGCTCTGAATAAAGTGACAGATCAAAGCTCTGAATAAAGTGACAGATCCAAGCTCTGTCAAACCTCTGAATAAAGTGACAGATCAAGGCTCTGAATAAAGTGAGAGATCCAAGCTCTGTCAAGGCTCTGAATAAAGTGACAGATCAAGGCTCTGAATAAAATGAGAGATCCAAGCTCTGTCAAGGCTCTGAATAAAGTGACAGATCAAGGCTCTGAATAAAGTGAGAGATCCAAGCTCTGTCAAGACTCTGAATAAAGAGACAGATCCAAGCTCTGTCATGGTTTTGAGTAAAGTGACAGATACAAGTTCTGTCAGTCAGGGCTCTGGATAAAGTGGCAGATCCAGGCTCTGTCAAGGAACTGAATGACTAAACAGTAATTTAGAAAAGATAGTACATGAATAGGCATACCGAATAAAATGGTAAAGTCAGTTTCCTATCAGTGACTAAACTGCAATAAACAATAAAGGGAATCAGGATGTACAACAGTGAGTACATGAAAACATCAAGCAAGATAAAAGTGGCAGATTCAAGCTCTGTCAAAACAATTCTGTCTATTTTCTAAATATCTGTGTGTCTAGATAAACATAACTATATATTACCACAGCTGAATACAAGCCTGCTGTCCCTGTTTTGCTTTAATTTAGACTGGTTGTCTGTGTAAACATACAGAAATATACATCAGGAAACTCCTCAGATAATTCAAAGTTCTATCTAATCATAAACAAAAATGTACACATTCCAGTAGTCTTTTCTTTTCTGACTTTTAATTCATGCAATACATTTAAAGGTTAAGAAACAGAGATCAGATTAACATTCTAGTAGAGATATTAAAATTGCCAAGTGTATTGTGTAAAGAGGTCAGAGGTCAATGTGCCCTGATTTTATAAAACTCTATTTACCCGTCTTCTACAGGAACTTGTACATTCGCCTGTTCAATGTCTGTCATTTTTTTCGGTTAAAAATCTTCAAGATAGTTCCTGCCAAAAAATGAGAAGCAAATAAAAATAAAAAATGACATTATCGGAAATCAAATGTTATTTTCATTCCTAAGTAAAAAGAAGCCATGCATAAATATAAATATTGGGTACACTCTTTCCTTTTTCATACAAATTTAGTGTTAAAAATCATCCTTGACTACATGTACATGTAATAGTAGACCTACTAGTGATATAAAGATACAAATCAAAAGTGTGTGGATACATTCAAATGAAATCATACATACGTCTCAGGAAGTTTTTCTATTTAATGTATATAAATAGCATCTCTTAATATTCTTTACACTACAAATATATACTTACATGTACATGCAATCTAATCTCTTAAACTATGTGTGTATACTTATATATATTGTTTATATACTGTCTGTCCCTCTTCCTCTGTATGTCTGTCTCTCTCTAACTGTCTGTACATGTATGTCTCTCCAACTGTCTGTCTGTGTCTCTCTCCATCTGTATGTCTCTCTATACTACTGTCTGTCTCTGTTTCTCTCCATCTGTACATGTATGTCTCTCTTCATCTGTCTGTCTGTTTCTCTCCAATTGTACATGTATGTCTCTCCATCTGTCTGTCTGCTTCTCTCCATCTGTACATGTATGTCTCTTTCCATCCGTCTGTCTGTCTCTCTCCATCTGTCTGTCTGTCTCTCTCCATCTGCATGTCTATCTCTCTCCATCTGTATGTCAATCATTCTGTCTTTTTCTCTCCATCTGTACATGTATGTTTCTCTCCAACTGTCTGTCTGTCTCTCTCCAACTGTCTGTCTGTCTCTATCCATCTGCATGTATGTCTACCTTCCCGTCTGTCTCTGTCTCTTTCCATCTGTACATGTATGTGTCTCTCCCCATCTATGTGTTTGTCTCTTATTATCAGCATGTTTGTCTCTCTCTCCCTGTGTTTCTCCCTGTCTGTCTGTCTCTCTGCCTTTATCCCTGTCTATCTGTGTCTCTTTCCCTGTCTCTTTCCATTTGTATGTCTGTCTCTCCCTGTCTGTCTTTCTCCGTCTCTGTCTACCTCTCTCCCCTGTCTGCCTCACTGTCTATCTCTTTCTCCATGTGTGTCTCTCTCCGTCTTTCTCTCCATGTGTCTCTCTATCGTTCTCAGACTTTACTCTTATTTTTTTTCACAATAATCATTCACATGAATAGAAAACCCATGCCATATTTATACATACAGAAAAATCCATGCTATTTAATTTGTACATAATTCTATATGTACAGCAGAGAATATATCATATCATTTCGCACACATGTTCAAAGAAATCTTTATTTGTTTTTTTGTATGCATAATTAATGTAAGAAAATTCCTTAAAATATCACTCTGTACACATATATGAATAGAGAATACATGACACAATTGTATGTAGTGACCACCTCTATATAAGGATTACCTGTTTATAAAGGCCAGTTTTTTTCAAGTCCCTTGACTGCATAGTTCAAATAAATTGAACCTGTGTATAAGGGTCACCTGTACATAAAGGCCAACATTTTCTGGTCCATTGGGTGGCCCCTATATACAGGTTTCACTGTATGTGTATAGGAAACCCATGCCATACATATACATGTATACTGTACATTGAAAATGCAATGTACATTGTACATGTATATGTTTAGAGTCCCCAATGTCAATGTTGTTGTTGTATTGTTGTTAAACGTCCACTTAAGAATCTTTCACTCATATGAAGACATCACCAAATGCCAGTGAAGGGCTTCAAAATTTAGCCTACATGTATGTTAGGCACTTATGGCCATTGAGCAGTGTGGGTTCTTTAATGTGCCGACACCTACTGTGACACAGGACCTCGGTTTTTACTTTCTCATCTGAAGGACAGGAAAAGTCAGCCATCTCAAATATCACACTGAACATTACTGAACATCCATAAATAAAAACATGCCAAATCTGTATGTACATGTACTCATACGAATAGAAAACACATGTCATATTTGTATGTGCTGGTACATACATCTATAGAAAATCCATACTGGACTGAACATATGTGAATAGAAAGTCAAATGGTCATATTTGCCATATTGAGAAATTTTATACTATAGTTGATAGATTAAATCAACCACACCAAATTTACTATGCCTGGGAATCCCATGCCTTTTTAAGTTCAACCATCTGATGTTTACAAAATGTCCATACCAATTATTGTTGCAAATGAAAAGTTTATGTTAAATACAAATTATATGTTGAACGTAATTATTATGCTAAAATATTAACAAAAATTTTATTGCAATGGTGATTATTCACATCCGTCCAGAGGAATCACATGTATGACTTTAGCTAAATATGGATATAGAAATTCTCACCCCTATCCCCTACCCCTACCATCATCCCCTCATTCTTAAAAAGTTTGATCATTGAAAATAGCAATTCATTGAAATAATGTTAAATTAAACATAATCAGAAAAAGAAAACAAGAAACTTACGAGCTCCTTTAGATCATCAAATGTAATAGATAAGAGCCAAATGAGGGTTGGGCTTGTCATCATTTATTATGCGACCTTCTTCTACACATCACAGAACAGTGAGCAGTAAATATTTGAACAATTTGCAAAACTTTTACACCACAACCTAATTTTACTTTGTTAAATATCTGTCATCAAATTGCAGATGACAAAAAAGTAGGTCATTAACCGTGAAAAGTCCTTACCGGTATATCTTGAGTGTGCAGATTATATGGGACTTAAAATCTTAAATAGTCTCACAAAAATCAAAATATTTAAAAAGAAAAAAAAATATTAAGTCATGAATGGCAAGTGAATTCTTGTTTGCCTGACAACAAGTTATATTATCTGATAAATAACATGAAAATATTTAGTTTTGACTTTTTTTTCTCATACCACCAAGAATGCATGACATTACCAATATATTCAAAATCATAAAATGCCTAGGGAGCCTCTTTACTAATGAGTTAAATATAGATCATTTATTTGGTCTAGAACTGAAATTGCACGGCTATAGTACTGAGTTAACTTTCTACAAAAATGCACTTTTATACATGATATATAATGCATGTATAATATACCGATATATCTTAAATAAGACAATCTGTCTTATGATACCACTGTCCTGAAAGACCACCTGTCTTGTAAGACCAATCTCATAACAGACCATCTGTCTTACGAGACCACTGTCATAAAAGACTTCTTGAAACATATCATATTTCAGTGTCTTGTTACCGGTCTTCTTAGACCACTGTCATAAAAGATCACCCATCTCGTTAGACACTTTCATAAAAGATCACCTGTCTTATTAGACCACTGTCATAAGAAACTACCTGTCTTGTGAGACCAATGTCATAAAAGACCATCTGTCTTGTGAGACCACTGTCATAAAAGACCATCTGTCTTAAGAGACCACTGTCATAAAAGACCATCTGTCATATGATACCACTGTCCTGAAACGCCACCTGTCTTATAAGACCAATCTCATAAAAGACCATCTGTCTTGTTAGACCACTGTCATAAAAGACCACCTGTCTTGTAACATCACTCTCATAACAGACCATCTGTCTTGTTAGACCAGTCATAAAGGATCACCTGTCTTGTAAGACCTCTGTCATAAAAATCACCTGTCTTATTAGACCAGTATCATAAAATACCACCTGTCTTGTTAGAGCACTGTCATAAAAGATCACCTGTCTTGTTAGACCACTGCCATAAAAGACCACCTGTCTTGTAAGACAACAGCAAGAGGGTTGGTCTTTCAAGACAGGTTCACCATAGGCCTAAAAATTGTACTTTTTTTAATTCTGAATGCTGTTTTACGCCACACTTAACAATTTTTTAGTCATATTGTGTCAGCCAGTTTTTAATGGTGAAGGAAGGAACCCAGTTAAAATGTACCTGGGAAGAGACAAGCAGCATTCTGCAAGTAAACTGGAATACTTTCTCACAAAGATCTGCTTAGGTTCCAGCGATGCACAATCCTTCACTGACCAGAGCTGAGAGACTTCATGGTTCAAAGCATGCTGCTCTTACCACTGGGCCAGGGAGGCCCCCTATATTCTACTTAACATACGTTTTGTATATGCACATCATTGATCATATTCTGACAAATACAAGTAAAAGCATAACTATAGATATGATTTTGCTGGAAAAAGCTCTATGACAGAATTTCACAAATTCTATTTTTTATATTTCTATTGTCAAATATATTTCTATTTATTAAAATAAGTATTATTAATGCTTTAAACAAAAAACAAACAAAAAACAAACACTTCCCCAAACTACGATGCTTGGGGAGAAAAGAGCTATACTGCCTAAGACATTTTCTAAGTACCATGTACCTTATATAAGATTTGAATTTTAACGTTGTTTTACACCACTCATTTATTTTTCAGTTATATGGTGGTGGCTGTTTTAAATGGTGGTGGAGAGTAGCCATTTACAATGTGCCTGGGAAGAGACCACCGGCCCTCTACAAGTAAAATTGCAATCTTTCTCACAAAAATTAGTTTAGGTTCCAATGGGGCTCTAATTTGTACTGACCATAAGTCAGAGACTTAATGGTTCAAAGCACTAGGCTCTAACCACTTGGTCATGGAGGATACCCTTATGTAAGCTTAGGTTATAAAACCTAAAACATTAGCCCACACAGTGGGTTTTCAGAGAAAATTTAGTGGTACATTTGTCATTACAAGAGGCCTATTTGGCCCTTCGGCCCTCATCTGGCAAATTCGGTCAATTACATAACTAATGAACTCATATTTTCAGCTACAAATTCCTATTCTCGGTTTGCACCATATAAGGAACATTCATACCATGCTTAGTTTCAATCCCTTTACTAGTTAGTGCAGTGGCTACAGATGAAGTTCAAAATACAATGTATGAACAGACAGAGGATGGATGGAAAGATGACAGACTCAAAGTGATGGCAATAGCTGGTCTGATCTGAGGGGGGGGGGGGTTCCCCCCCCCCCCCCCCCCCCCCCCCCCCCCCCCCCCCCCCCCGGGGGGGGGGGGGGGTATGCTAAAAATATCTGTTTAAAATTTATTCACTTCTAAATTTACTCCTTAAAAACAATGGACTCTTCCGTAAATCAATGACTTAGACCAGTCCATATGTGACTTTAGGGGTAAATGGGTTAATCTGGGTACATCAAACAAATAATTATAAAATGATGGTTTCAAACCTAAAACAAGAGATTTATATAAGAAAGAAAAAAGGCAGACGAATTACAGCTTGTTGCAAAAAACACTGAAACGAGATCCAGTCTTCATTAAAACAGAGAACTCTTAATACCTTGGTATGATATGTGATACCAAAAAAACAACACCTGATCAAGTTTCTGCTTATGTCAAAAAGAGATAAAATCTATTCAGTAACAGAAAAATACATTTCATTGACAATGGCAACATCCAATGATTACAGCAATGCCTCCACAAAGTTTATATGACCATGAAATGCAAAAAGTAAAGTTCAGGCCAATGTCGGATACTTATGAAAGAGAATCTGCATACCAAATTTGACTTAATCACTCACCCATAAAGCAACATTTAGTTCAGGTTAGGGACTATCCCAGAGGAATTGAGATGTCTCTGTATTGCAAGGTATACACAGGTAAATAAGCATCGCTCAGGTGTAAAGACCAGGTACTTTGTATATAGGGACATGAACTCTGTTAGAAAGCACACAATTTCCCCTGCAACACATGCAGTATCTAACCAATTTTCAGATGAATAAATGATTAAAATGTCCCTTGAAAACAAAAATTAAAATATTTAAAAAAAGTAAAATAAAAATGGCTTAAATACTTATTATTCTTACTACTACAGTAAAACCTTAACCGACCACCTGTGAGTGTGAACATAAGGACCATCTCATCACAAGGACCGTTTTTTGTTGTCCCAATACATGTAGTATCATTTGTGTACAAATTAACCTCTATGTAATTATCTTCACTAAAGTACAACTATTACATGTATTGTAATTCATTATCAGCCTCTTTGTTATTTTTTGTGCATGTCAAATGCAAAATTTCCAGGAATATCAATAATACATTTTATAAACAGTAAAACCTGCTTTAGCGACCACCTGTTTATTAAGACCACCTGGTCACAAGGACTTTTTTTTTTGCTGTCCATAATTGGATCATTTGTGTACACATTAACCTCTACATTGTATATATAAGGACCAGTTTTCTTGTGTCCCTAAGGAGGCCGTTATATATGCAAGTTTCACTGAACACATGAATGTATTATAATAACAACATACAGGTACATGTGCACAAACAACACCTCACTGATTTATAAAGCAAATACATGTAAAATGTTTGATTTTATGCATGAGAAGAATTAAACACTGCATATGAGATGAAATATAAAAAGAATATTACATTACGTGTCAGTATTGAAACATGAACAAACATCCAATTTTCACACACTTCATTCTATCACATGATCTACAAGAAAAGACAGAGAACCTCTAATACAGAGTTGTCGGTGTTATTGACCAAGAGTTGTAAGCACAACTAGGCAAAGAAGCGTGGCCTCCGTATTAATTAGTGGTGGGTAAAATGTTATCATTCCTGTCAGAATATTGTGAATAAGGATATTGTGAATAAGGATATCATTTAATAGGTGAAATGTGCCTGATAAATTTTTATAACATTTATGTTTTAACCTGTCGTATTGTTCGCAAGCTAGGAGCTAATCAAATATAATGAGGAGAGGTAACTGCTGAAAGAACTTTGTTTAGCTCACTAAACATACTGAATATTCCTGTGAAGTTTCATTGAAATTCCTTCAGTAGTTTTATAGTTTAAGTTCAAAACATAAATATTTCTGCATGACGGACACTGACAGACAAAGAGGGATAGCAATAGGTCACTTGAGCTTTCAGCTCAGGTGACCTTACGAAAAACATTTGTACATGTAGATAACCAAAGTAGCATTTTCAATTAACAAATAGTTGATACATGTTTGGTACATGTCCATGTACAGTACAAATGTATATCACAACTAGGAAGTTAAGTTAACCATTGATTCCAAAGAAAGATAAAATCAACAACACTGGTTCTATACCCAATGGTCACCTGAGCTGAGGGCCCAAGTGACCTACATGCACATGTATTGCTATCTGTCTTCGCCAGTCATGCATAAATTTTTATGTTTTAAACTTTAATATATATATATATAAATATATATATATATACATCATTCTGGACCACTTCTGTCACTATGCTGAGCTGTCCCAGAGGTCTATGAATAATGGGGACATTTTTCATTTTGTAGGCCCAATTTTGCCCAAAGGCACCCTTCTGGCTGTATCACTGAAGCTCTGACCTACATACAATGTACCTTCTGGGACCTATTTTGCCCCACTCTGGACCCACCCTAGGGCGGATCTGGCTGAAAACTACAAATTCGAGTTTTGAAGGACTTTGAGTACTTGCTTCCTGTAAAGTTTTATCAAAATCCCTTCAGTGGTTTGAAACAAAAACCAACTGTGAAAAATGCATCTCCCTCTTTTTTTTTTTTTTTTTTGCAGTCTTAAAAAATTCATAAAAAATTCTAAAAATAAAATTTCAGCAAAATTCTTGCACAAAAACATTTCTTCACTTAATTACAAATGAAACACATTTAATGAATGCATCAAAGGGAATGAAAGGGGAGATAACTGAAGAAATCATGCAAAATGAAAATGAATTTAAAGTCTGAAAAGGCCTCCTCTTAAGTTTTGTCAAAATCCCTTTATTAGTTTCAGAGAAGATGTTGAAAATATGAAAAGTTTATGAATGGATGGATGACAGACAGGCATGATCACAAAAGCTCATTTGAACCTTGAGCTCAAGTGAGCTAAAAACCTCCACAAACTAATACTGTAGCAAGCGTAGTATGTCTTCATAGAAAAGTGAGTAGAATAATTTGTATGGAAATTATCAAAAGATTATTCCACCCCACAAACTTATGGGAATAGAACATAAAAAAAAACTGCCACAAGTGATCATCAAATACACATGGATAGTGAAAAAATTATATCAGCCATGATATACATGTATACATTGTATAAATAAATGACAAACACATGAATTGTAGTTCTTTATATCCTAACAATATCAGTCTTGCAAAAAAATTTAAAATATAAATGACGATGTTATTGCCCAATTCATATATGACGGCAGGGCGGAATAACCTTTTGATTATCATACCAATGATTATACTCATTTTTTGGTTATGACAAGGTTCAGCTGCGCGGGGAAAACATTTTATTCTTCACTGGATGCTCTCTTATGTATGGTGACAAGTAAGAACAATTACTCTGGTCAGTATAATTTTAATGTTAGGCTTTATTACCTAAAATTTAAACTCATCCAGGTCATGAAAGGCCGGTTCAAGAGATTCCACCCCACCTACATTTGTAGTTATATGGATTTTACTGTATATGACATAGAGATTTTCCTAAAACATTTGACATTTTCTGCTTAAATAAAAACATTAATTAAGATGTTCCTTTTACTGATATTTGACACCAAACATTTTTTTTTCTAGTTACGTGGATTTATCCAATTTGTAATGGTGTCAGGGGTGAAAAACATAGATACAATTAAACCTGGACAAAAGCTTGATGATCGACCCTAATCTAGGCCTAGATGTAGATTACATGGCAAACATTCTTCACTTGATCAGCCTTAGATACAACAAGGCTCAAAACCACAGTGAAGAACAGTGAGAGATCTTATGGTTTGATGTGTGACATCTTCCCAAGTCAAGGTTTTCAGATCCACGTCATTCCTCATACACTTTAACAGATTACAATTCATATTTGGCTGTCACTGGTGGCGACATCAAGTGCCGATCTAAAATTTTACTTAAACTGACCCAATGCTGACCCAAAAAAAAATCAAATGCATTGAAAAATAAATCATTTTCTTGTAGGTTTGAAATGAGTTCAAATTCTAATGGCCTTGATAATAAAATCTTTTAATCAAAACAAAGTCAAGAGACATTTAAAAGAAATAAAATCTCCATACAATATCATTTACGGATCACTATATACGCCATTACATTAATTACACGTGGAAATGTGAGTTGTGACATATACGTCCTATCCTGGGGAAGGATAATTTAATGTGTTGATACAAAGATTTTCCACCCTAACTTATGGGCCCCATTACCACTGCAAAAACAATGACTTTTGCCCCCACTTACAGTCAAAATTCATTCCTTTCGCATGACACTGATGTCCCCCAAATCTCAAAACAAATTATGTACACATTCCAACAGATTCAACATGTACACTGAACAGATATTGTATGTATAAAATTGTATCCCCCCATACACACACATATATTCACATACTCATTCAAAGAAGTTCACATATACAGATTTACACAAAGATTAACTCTCTGACAACACACACACATTTTCACATACCGGTAAACACACATACATGTACATGTATTCACATACACTCATTCACTTTATAAGCTCTGCACATATGCATATGCACAGAGATTTACACACCAGGACACACACATAATCAAAAGTTACCAACAGATGTCAGTAAGATCAATCCCATTTACTTAAATCTTAAAACAATGAGCTGTCATAGGTGAAAAAATTTACATGCCCATTTTATGTAATATTTTATCGCATATATATCCCAAAGAGACCACCTGGTGGTTAGAATAAGAAATGCATGCGTATAATTGCAAAAATCATGCCAAACCTGACCCCCGATATCAGGTTTTTTTTTTTCGCCATTACTATGAGCATTGCAAATTAACTTTCAGTAATATTTACCGAAGATTACCAAGTGTCCAATAAGACACTTGCTATTTGCAGTTAATATATATTCTATTCTCTTTACCCTTTGCGTTTATTTTCGTACACCATCATTTCATACTTAAATCAGGCAAAGTGGATCCTTTCTGTCATTTTAAAACATTCCTTTCTGAAATTGTTCATGTGCCAGGTATATTGGGTGACCTCGACTCATTTTACAATTCATTCCATGGTATTCTCGGCTTTATCATTCTTGAAACATATGAACTGCCAAACTCCACCAGATATGGCAGAGCAATTGAAAAACATTAGGTACGCATAGTTTTCACAGTTTTATTGTTTAGATTTCGGCAACATCAGCATTCATTTCTGGGTAACATCAAGGTTTGGGAAAATTTCTTTTAGTGACCTGATATTTTTAGACATACATTCATCTGATTTGTTTCGGGTATGGTATTTAAATATAGTGGTAAAACACACAATAATCGACTGACTTCAACATATGCCAATTGCATCAAGGACCGAGACTGCTGATAGACCGAGCGTGTAAAGGACTGAGATACCCCTGACGGAATTACGAAGCATATATTATATGGTGAAAGAGTTTATCTGTAAGGTCATTACATAAGGAAATACAGCCAGTTTTTTCAACGTACGGGAAAACTTAAATTCTAATCAAACAAATAACTTCGAAAAGAAGATCTTTTCCAATGTTTCATGTGTTTGATAATGTATTTGAAAACACATTTTATCATATTCTCGTCTATATGTCATAGGACAAAAATCATCATTGTAACAGCTCATATCACTTTCGATACCAACACATTTCTGCATGATCAGGCAATGTACATTTTACACCTGTTGCTAAAATGTCCCACATTTTAGCTCCAACAGTTTTCACATTGTATTTCTAATTTTTACACCTGAATGAATCCTATTTGAGAAATATACACCTATTTCTTTGAACAAAACTCTATTTACATTAATACACTTTGTGATCTATTAGATAGTAGTTATTCAATTTGTCTATTTACCTATTTAAAGTGAAATGAGTGCTCATAGATGAAAACGATACATGCCCATTTTATGTAATATTTTAAGTTGTATAAATCCCAAATAGACCATCTGGTTGTTAGATTAACAAATGTATGCCTATAATTGCCCTAAACTTGCCAAATGTAATCCATAATATCATTAGTTTTATATCATTCTGGCCATTACACATTAAATTTCGGTAATTCTTATGAAAATTACTGAGTGTCCAATAATGACATGGTATTTAAAGGTAATATATATTCTATTCTTATTCCTTTGCGTGTTTCTTGTGCATCCTCATACATTTATTATACCTCAATCAGGCAAAATTGGTCTTTTCCGTCGTTTCAAAACACTCCTTTCTAAAATTGTCCACATGCCGGGTATATACATGTAGGGTGATCTTGACCGAATTTTAACTCCTATACAATGGGAGGAGTTAAAAATGGGTTGAGATCACTCGATATACCTGGCACGTGGACAATTCAGAAACGAATGTTTTGAAACGGCGAAAAAGACAAACTTTGCCTGATTTAGATATGAAATGATGATGTACGAAAATAAACGTAAAGGGTAATAAGAACAGAATGTATATTAACTGCAAATAGCACGTGTTTATTGGTCACTCAGTAATCTTCGTAAAAAAATATAGAAAGTTTATTTGCAATGCTCAAAGTATGGCGGACAAAAACAAATGATATTACGGGTTACGTTTGGCAATATTGTTGCAATTTTACACATGCTTTTGTTATTCTAACTACCAGATGGTCTATTTGGAATATACGAGATAGAATATTACATAAAATGGGCATGTAAAATTGTTCACCTACGACAGCTTATATCGCTTTAAGTCAACTGCATATGAGTTAGTTGAACCAAGCAGCAGTTTCATATCTAGAGCAACAAGAACTAAATAAAGCACTTGGGTTGTTTTATTAACTACCGTATTTAAAAATCCCCGAAAAAACAATGGACTTAATATACATCAATGACTTGGACCAGTAGAAGTGCGTCTTAAGGGGTGAATGTGTTAAGTTGCTTTCTTTATTTTTTTTTATAATCGCTACCAGGCACTGTGGATTATCAACTCATCAACCCCTGATAAAATGGACTCTTCTAGATCTGTGACAATGACTTAGGCCAGTTCGAATCTGTCTTTAGGGGTAAAAGGGTTAATTACCAATTTTGGACATGTATATATATACATGTATGTATAGATATACATGCACATGTACAGTGGAATCTCATTATCTCAAAGTTTACAAGACTACCAGTATTACTTCGACATACCCAGAATTCAAGGTAACCAAAAATTTAATAAAAGTACATTAATCTATCAATCCCAATCAGAACAAGCTGTTCAACTTTGATATAACTGAAATTTCTTCTGATCTGATTTTGACAAAATGAGATTCCACCATGTATACACATGTATATGTGTGTGTGTGTGTGTGTGTGTGTGTGTGTGTGTGAATTAGAAAATTTCTTTGTGGTTTTAATTTCATTTTTTTCATTGTTTTCATTTATAAATTATGCCAGGTTTTAGTAAAAGGTTTCTTTTACAGACAGGCTTTTAATTTCAATAAAATTCAATGTCATCAAATTTGTTTATTTTTTTAAACTACAAAATTTTAACACACCCCCCCCACCACCACGAAATTTTATGATTCTACAGTATGCACACACCCAGGTATATATATACATTTACATATATATACATATATATATACATATACATATATATACATATATATATACATATATACATGTATATACATTGTATATATACCAGTATATATATACATTGTATATATATATATATATATATATATATATATATATATATATATATATATATATATACCATATACTGCACACATTTTGTATTCATCGCTAGCAGTGGTTAACATAGTTAAGGGGTATGCAAGTACATGTTCCCAGGTTCAAATCCCAGTACCAGGTGATCATTTTCAAATCAAGATGTATGTATAAAAGTGCCACAACTGTTTCATTGTCAAATGCTAAGCATATGAAATGAATTTCATTGACCTTTTACTCTGATGGCAGTTCAAGGCAAGTTCCTATCCAGGGATTCTCCCAAATTCTGGGTTCACGGTTTGAAAAATTAGGAAAATATACAACATTTTAACTAAAATGAAAACACTTAATCTAACTCATTGACTGCCCCTGTAAAGACACATTTTGACTCATCCATTTCAACCAATGGTAAAGTCCACTGTCACAATTCAGGAGTGTAGAATCTAAATTTCAATAGAAATCTAGAATCTAAATATCTATCGGACTCTCAATGTATAGCATATGTCAAAATTTGAAGAACCCTCACTGCTTAATGGCCGGAAGTGCCGAGCATAGGCCAAAATTTAAAGCCCCTCACTGGCATTTAGTGAAGTCTCCCTGTGTCTATGAGTGAAAGAATCTTGAGTGGGACGTTAAACAACTATACAACAGTTAAATGTACCGTATACAAGTGAGGCATTCCTTGTGTGATACAAAACGACAATCAATCAAATAATAACCTGCACTGTGGTTAACTATTCTGACCTTGTCTACACTGATATACCAACACACCCCAGATATATAATCAGTGGGTAATCTATTATCTAGGATAAGAAGATCAATTGCAGCAGGTACATGTATTGTAAAGTGAATATTTAAAAAAAAAATCAATATTTCAGTAAATAAATATAAACTTTCTGAGTATATTGATAAATCAATACAATCCCCCTTTCTGTAAAACCATTACTACACGAACATGTATTTCGAGTGCATGTGTGGTTTTTTTTTAATGTTGTTTTATGTACATGTAACTTACAGTTATACAGTGGCTGCCACTTTTTAATGATGGGGGGGAGAACCTGGTTACTATTTACCTTGGAAGACACCACCAGCCTTCCACAAGTAAACTGGCAAACTTTCTCACAAAATCTGTATATAGGTTCTAGCAGGGCTGGAACCTGCACTGACAGAGGATGAGAGACTGTGGTTTAAAATGTGATGTTCTAACCACTCGACTATACTAAGTGAAAGGTGAAGAATTACAGCACTAACTCAAATCTCAACCAGATGGGTGAACTGATGTCCAAAAGCAAAAACTACACTGGCTATACACGCGTACAGTCTCCATCACCCCACTACCAGTTTCACCAAAGGGGCACTAACAAACTTGGACTTTTAATGTTGAGGTGTTAAACACTTGCAAGTTAACTCATATATTCCTTTCTTTCACCAACAGGGGATTAATAAATAGTTTTTTGGTTTTTTGTTGTTGTTTTTTTATCAACAATTGGATTTTCATGTTTCACAGATAGGTGACTAACAAACTGGGATTTTCATGTTTCACAGATAAGCAACTAATGACTGGGATTTTCATGTTTCACAGACAAGCAACTAATGACTGGGATTTTCATGTTTCACAGACAAGCAACTAATGACTGGGATTTTCATGTTTCACAGATAAGCAACTAATGACTGGGATTTTCATGTTTCAGTAGAAGACAAACATGTTTCATAGGTAGAAGTCTGACAGCTAGGGTTTTCATATTTCACAGTTCGGGACTAAAACACAGGAATTTTTAATGCTGATATGTTTAACACTTGCAAACTCTGGTCCCTTCTCTCTTGTCTTTTAAATGCATGGTACAAAATGTACGTGTACTGTTTCATATTCTTAGGTATTTGTGGTTATTTTTATTGTGTTGTACTTAAAATATCATGACCTAAATCATCAAATTTCACCTTTAAACATGAGACAGAATGTACTGTAACTCATTAATCTAAATAACAATGGACTCATCTGTAAATCAATGCCTGAGACCAGTCCAAATTTGTCTTTATGGATGAATGAATTAAAGTGTCTTAACAGTATGCAGTATACACATGTAGATAATTTCACCACAGTCACTCAACCTCGGTACGAAATACATACATAGAATTTACCTTTGCAATTCCTAAACTCTGCCTATGAATTGCTGTACACAAGAATGCCACAATGGCTACCTGAGTTTTTATTGTATTATTCATTCTTCACTGATAAACAACAATATATCAACAAACAACTAAGTAGCTTTTATAATATTATATGACTTAAAAATTCACCTGTATCATGTATACGGCATTTGAGTATATTGATCTCTATACTGGTACACAAAACAGGTTTCTGTTTAAAGTGTAAGCATTTACGTGGATATATTTATAATTAGGTCAACTATGCGTTCTACAAAAAAATTAAATACTCGTCAATCTAAGCCTGATTAAACTGAACATTACAAATACAAACACGATGTATTATTCTCAATCTATTTCGAACAAAATGTCATATAACAACAAATCCTGAAAACATACACATGTATTTGATTTTGTCATTTTATCGAGGTTTGACAAAAACAGTTCATTCCTACAGCAAATTTTAACTCCTTAATAAAGAACTGACAGCATTTCCTATAGTTATTTCTATTATTGAAATGACCTAAGGTGGAGTAAAATATAAACCAACCTACCTATTATACCTATTAGACAGATATAACTGGAGAATTAATTGATCCTGACTTTATAAGTAACTCAGACGAGCTTCATGCTTGTGAACTGTATATCGGTATGTAAATTATATGGCCTAGAAATTATATCAGTTAGATTTTTTTCATGTGCATTCAGGCATAACGTCTCTTTCAAAAGCATCAGATATTTTGTTTTTTTCTTTCTTTAAAAGCAGTAACAAGATATATTTCAACAACATTTTTCTGTAAACAAATGGTCATTCTAATCACGATCACAGTTCAACGACCTACTTGTTTATACCGTGTACAGGTAAATACAGAGTCCAACTAAATGAAGATGTGAAAATACATGCTTAATAACCAATGAACCTGTTGTATGTTACAGTGAAACCTGTCTTGTGAGACTACTGTCATAAAAGACCATCTGTTTTGTGAGACTACTGTCATAAAAGACCACCTGTTTTGTGAGACCATTGTCACAAAAGACCATCTATCTTATAAGATGACTGTCATAGAAGACCATCTGTCTTGTGAGCCTACTGTCATAGAAGACCATCTGTCTTGTGAGACTACTGTCATAGAAGACCATCTGTCTTGTGAGACTACTGTCATAGAAGACCATCTGTCTTGTGAGACTACTGTCATAGAAAACCATCTGTCTTGTGAGACTACTGTCATAAAAGAACATCTGTCTTGTGAGACTACTATTATAAAGGATCATCTGTGTCCTGTGGACCACTGTTATAAAAAGGCCACTAGTGTCTTGTGAGACCACTGCCATAACAGACCATTTGTCTTGTGAGACTACTGTCATAAAAGACCATCTGTCTTGTGAGACTACTGTCATAAAAGACCATCTATCTTATAAGATGACTGTCATAGAAGACCATCTGTCTTGTGAGACTACTATTATAAAGGGTCATCTGTGTCCTGTGGACCACTGTTATAAAAAGGCAACTTGTGTCTTGTGAGATCACCGTCATAAAATTAAAAGGGCACCTGTCTTGTGAGACCACTGACACTGTTATAAAAAGACCACCTGTCTTTCCTCCACCAAAAAATCTGGCCCCTACCACATCATGCAAATGACTGTAAAATTGTTTAGTGTGGTATAAAATACGAGTAAAAAACAAAGATACAGAAATTTTACCATTCAGCTCTTACGTCATCTTCATGTCTTAACTGGCGGGAATGACAAATTTAATACAATGCATGATGGATACTTTTGTCATCAAATAAAAAAATAGTGACTAGGATTTTATAAAATTTGATGGAGGAGGAACTTTAAACATTACATGAGATGTTTATCAAGATATAGATGTTTCTGAATTCATATGTGACTATATGTCATGGTTCACCTATCATGAATGCTCAATTGGTCTTTAACATGTTTATTTTTTCTACGTCAATGAACCAACAAGGCCTCTAGGCTCAAAATAATTACATGACTCTCATGTTTGTTTGTACTTCGTAGAACCATACAACTTTTCTATTGTACAAAAATATTAGCAGCCATAAGTCTATTTTTGTTTATTTTGTCATTCATCATCCTGCTAAAAAAAGATTCACCTATGCAGAGTTTTTGAAAATCATCGGTCTTACCAGAAAAAGCGGTAAATTTTACAAAAGTCCAGTGAAATCTATCTGGTAACTGGTCCAGGTGACCAGTAATTTTCCATTTCATTTCAATTGTGTTCATATGTACAGACCATTAAAAAATTTTCTTTGATCAGTGAAATTCTTTTATTCACTGGTCCGGTTGACCAGTATTTTTTTTTTTATCTCAAAATGTCTGCATATGTGGAAATATCACCAGTTTTGGGTGAAGTGCTAGTCTGCTTTGGGCTAATGCCACTTCTTCCATGTGCTATGCCTACAATGACAAGGTACATGTACCTCGGTTTTAAGCTGCAATTTTTTCATCCTAAAATTCTCATACCAAGACTTTGGCATTTTATACCAAGAGCAAGGACTTGGTAGAGGAATGGTCACTATGTTTTTTCTATGCTTAGGCCTGACTCTAATAGGAACTGTAGTAGGGACTTTCTGCTTGTGAGTCCAACACACTAACAAGTTACACTAAACCACCACGAGTGGACAGAATGTCCAAAATTGTGCTTTGTGCAGGCTGTAACAACAGTCACAGACATTGTCACTACTTATAACAAGAGGACTATATATGGGTCAGATCACTCACCTTAACTAATATGCCCCCTCATACATGTAGCACACCCCTTCCTTTCATCAGCACAAATTTATTTTCCTAATATACCAGGTACATGTACTAAATTTCTGTGGAGTTTCATCAAAATCCCTTAAGATGGTTTCAAAGAACAAGCTGACTGTGTGAAAAATACCCCTCCCCTCTCCCAATCTTGCAGTCTTAACCAATTCACCCTTAAAGACACATTTGGACTGGTCTAACTAAATAATATACAGAAGAGTTCAATATTATTCGGGGATCGACGAGTTACATAATTCATACAAATTAAAAAATTAATCAGTAACAAACGACAGCCAGACAGGGAAGTTACATGCTACAAAATGTAATATTATCTGTGTGTTTTCCAAATTGTCATATTCAGATAAAGAAATCGTCATCTCAGGAAGTCAGATCCCTGGAAATCCGAGTAGTCAAATTGACTTTTTAAAAAATCTTTTGACAGATGATTTAAGTTTACACTTCTTATTCTTCTTTGTGTTTATTTCTGCTTCCTTTTCATATTTTTTTTCTCGTCATTTTAAATCAGTAATGCGTCAAGCACTTGTTTACAATTTAACAGATCAATTAAGTTTGTATGTGTACAAATATACATGTAACTATTCTATGTGACTAGTGTATGTAACTATAATTTCAACAGTAATTTATATCTATTTCCCATGAGTGATAATTTTTCTAGATACTTTATTAAAACATATTTGTACAGTATCCTCATATACATTAATTTAATTACACCCAATCTCTCATCACTCCCGTTTTCTGATATTTAACGTAGAGGATCTAACAAAACCCATTATGGGGTCACAGGTGAGTGACCTCTTATTAGTGTGGGTCATGTTCTACCAATAACAATGCGACTTACAATTACAAAATCTTGTAATCATAAGTTTAATGAATGGCAAAGGGATGTAACTCATTTTATGATAAAGAAGTCGTCAGTCTGCAAAATTCCTTTAGATCACCTTAGGTGATTCAATCCTCTCCATGGCTATGAAAGGAATTCTGTACCTTCAAAGTTTTGTTCGGTGTTGTTTAAAATGTTTACATCCTTCATCCCTTTTAACATCTGATAAGCTTTTAAGATCACACAAATCACATTTTCATTGGTTGAAAATGAAACATCTAAGAGGTCACTCACATCAACATCAAAAGCAGAATTTTGATTCTGAAAAACTTGAGGGACACTGCAAATCTTGATACAATGTACATGCATGCTATCAAAGAGAAAAGTGTCTCAGTTTTTATTTAATGAATATACTTCTTGAATTTGGTATTTCTGAATTTTTTTTCCGGGGGGCGGGGGTCAATTTGTACAGCCTTTGTTCAAATCCTTGCCAATGTACTTACAATCATATTAACTCACTATGTATACAGTATGTCATGGATTTACTCACAACGTCCATTTTGACTCACTATAGTACACAACCTTCCTCACAACATTCATGTTAACTCACTTAACAGTACACCACTTTGCTCAGCCTTCTTGTTTACTAACTACAATCAATACTCAGCCTTACTAACTGCCTTCATGTTAACTCACAACAGTACTCAGCCTTACTCACACCTTCATGTTAACTCACTACAGTACTCGACATTACTCTCACAATAGTATTTAGCCAAACTCGCAGCATTCATGTTAATCATTACATTATTCAGCCTTACACACCTGACATTCATGTTAACTCAAAACAGTAAACAGACTTACTCACAGCCTTCTTGTTTACTCACATTTAAGTACTCAGTTTTACTCACAGCCTTCATTTTAACTTACAGCCTTCATGTTAACTCACAATAGTACCCCGCCTTACTCAAAACCTTGATGTTTACCACTACAGTACTCAGACTTTTTCAGAGCCCTCATGTTCACTCATAACAGTAAACAGCCTTACCCACACCTTTATGTTAACTCTACAGAACTCAGTCTTTTTCACAGCCCTCATGTTCACTTATAACAGTAATCAGCCTTACTCATACCTTAAACTTAAAGCAATATGAGCTGTCACAGCTGAAAAATTTTACTTGCTCATTTTAAGTGATATTCTGTCTTGTATATATTCCATAGAGACCATCTAGAATAACAAATGCATGTGTAAAATTGCAACAGTCTTGCCAAACGTACCCGTAATATCAGATATTTTTTGTCCGTCATACTTTGAGCATTGCAAATTAACTTTCGGTAATTTTTTTATGAAGATTACCGAGTGACCAAATAATTACATGTTCTGTTTGCATTTAATATATAGTCTATTCTTATTACCCCTTGTGTTTATTTTCATATATCATCATTTATTACCTAAATCATGCAAAGTTCATCTTTTTCGTCATTTCAAAACATTCATTTCTGAAATTGTCCACGTGTCAGGTATATCCTGTGATCTCGACCCATTTTTAACTCGTCCCATTGCATTCTCTGCTTTATCATTCTTGACACACATATTATTATGATCATGAACTGCCCAACTCCACTGGACATGGCGGCACGATTGTAAAACTTGAGGTATGCATACTTTTTACAGTTATATTGTTTTGATTTTGTCAATGTCAGCATTCAGGGTAACATTAAAGATCGCAGTCTTAGTCTGAGTGCATAAAGGATCGCGATCCCCTGACCAAATTACGAAGTACACTTGATAATCATTGTGACAGCTTATATCGCTTTAATGTTAATTCACTACAGTAAACAGCCTTACTCACTGTCTTCATGTTAACTCACAACAGTACTCAGCCTTACTCACACCTTCATGTTAACTCACCACAGTACTCAGTGTTATTCACAAGCTTCCTGTTAACTCGTGACAGTAGTCTGCCTTACTCACACCTTCATGCTAACTCACTAAAGTAAACAGCCTTACTCACAGCCTTCATGCCAACTCACTATAATACTTAGCCTCACTTACACCTTCATGTTAACTCACTACAGTACTCAGCCTTACTCACACCTTTATGTTAACTCCCTACAGTAAAAAGCCTTATAGTTCCATGTTAACTCACTACAGTACTCATCCTCAGCCTTCGTGTTAACTCACAATAGTACATAGCCTTATTCACACCTTCATGTTTAACTGTCTTACTCACAGCCTTCATACTAACTCACTTCAGTGCTCAGCCATACTCACACCTTCATGCTAACTCACTACAGTAAAAAGCCTTACTAAAAGCCTTTATGTCAAGTCACTACAGTAAAAAGCCTCACTCAAACCTTCATGTTAACTCACAATAGTACAAAGCCTTATTCACAGCCTTCATGTTAACTCACTATAGTACTGACAGCCTTACTTAAACCTTTATGTTAACTCACTACAGTACAGAGCCTTACTCAAATCTTCATGTTAACTCACTACAGTACTCAGCCTTACTCACAGCTTTCATATTAACTTACAATAGTACATAGCCTTATTCACACCTTCATGCCAACTCACTACAGTAAACTGTCTTACTCACAGCCTTCATGCCAACTCACTGCAGTACTCAGCCTTACTCATACTTCATATTAACTCACAACAGTACATACATGTAGCCTAACTCACAGTCTCCATGTTAACTCACTACAGTACAGTTTTTCTTACTCTCAACCTACATATAAACTAACTTTAGAATCATCCAGTGTGCAAATCCACACCACACTAGGCTTGCTCCTACTCTAATTTCAATCTATATTACATGTATGTACATGCAGAAGTAGTTAACTTGTCAAACCCTGGAAAACAATGGACTCTGCTATAATTCAATGACTTGAACTAGTCCAAATGCATCTTTAAAATGTTTCTGTGGGTGAAAGTGGTAATTTACATGTAAAATATTTAAATAACCTACATACACTGTATGGACAAACATACTTTCTTTCAACCTACATACAAAATATTAGTTTTTTGCTTGATCCATATTAATGTTATTCTACAACATGATTTTTCAGACAAACTTGTTTTCAAATGCTGGAGGGGAAACAGTTTTATAATGTACTCAGTGATTATACACGGCGTCAGTGGCATTTTGCTGGTAACTTAATTAAACTCAGGCATTACACCTTTTTTATCAAATGTATCCTGGAGACACTATTTTTCTCGTACTAAAGAGTTCTTGCACAATAAGTATACATATGTGTCCTTGTGTGTGTGAAAGAGAGAGAGAGAGTGTGTGTGTGTGGAGGTGTGTGTGTGTAAACAAAAACTTTACCCATTAAAGAACGTTAAATTTGGTTAGTTTAATAATAATCACCTGGGAATAGTGAAAATACCAAAAAGCATTGGGAACAGGAAACCAAGATCTCTGGTATTCAATATGCATGTATGTGTGTGTGTGACACTGTGTGTGTGTGACACTGTGTATGTGTGTGTGTGTGTGATACTCTGTGTGTTTGTGTGTGTGTGACACTGTGTATGCGTGTGTGTGTGAATAGCTGGACTAAATAAAACTGTTATGGCAAAGTATTATATCAATATGATCTCTTATATCTACAAATAGTTGTGTATGTACATTTTCCATACATATATAAATGTGATAAAATATCTTGATCCTAATTAATATTAATATGTAAACAAAAATGCTATATTACAAATATATATTTACCTGATGTTGGTTAAAACAGTGACAAATTATATCCCTGTTTTCATTTGAACAAAACAGTCACAAGTGTGAGTGGATATAAGTCATTAAGTGGTACAGACTATTTGATAGATGATACAAAAATAATTAGCGTGTACAACGAAAACCTTTTCACATATATAAAGGTGTACAGGTAAAAGTATGATTGTCAGTCATTATGTATATCAGCATTGATTGAAGTTTTACCTGGATTTATTACCTTCAGAAACTTTCACGCTTCATTCGTCCAAGATCTGGCCAGCACTACAAATGTATATACATGTATGAGTAAATAGTGAGTTATGTCAATTATGTAGTAACCGAGACTGTGAGAGTGTGATACAAGTATACAATAAAGCACAGACTTTACGATTTGTAAAACATCAATTATCTGGCCATCTTCCCCCCTGCATTGTGTCTCTAATGCTGAGTGCATTTAAAATCCTTAAAACTTTTGTTGAAGGAAAATCAATTCACAGGGTTCAAAACAGGGTTTTTTTATTTTTGTTTATAAAGAGCCCCTTAATAGATTAAAACTGATATACATGCAGCGTCAACGCCAGCAAAAGATGTTGCACCAAAGACTGGCATCTTTGCAATGGAAAGTTTTGCTAAAATACATACATTAGTTCAAATATTTGCTAGAAGTCACCAAATTACTCAATACTCAAACTCAGCTAATTTTTTCATGATTTTAAAATGAAAACACATAGAATTTATGTTGTAACAAAATACTTTGGTGTACTTATGTCAAACAATTGAAAATAATGACGTGAATTATTGCAAATTTGAATAAAACTTCAGAAATTAAGAAAAGTTTTATTACATAATATACTAAAATTTTCTACATATTTTCTTGTTCATTTTTATATGTTTAAAGAAAATCATATTTGACTAAAGAAATTGAAATAAAAATGAAAAAGATATTGTGAACTATATATTATACTAAATTTTTATAAATACAGTAATACATTGTATATGAGCCACATCAAATAGAAAGGGCCCATAAGGCAATTTTTTCACATTCTGTGATTTTTATATCACTTTGAAAAGCAGGAAAATCTGTATTCATCGTGAATTTTTCAGGTCAGTATTTGTAAAAATAACAAAGAAATATAACTTTAAAAATAAGTGGTGTCAGACTTTTGATGTCAGGGCTTGAAAATCGATTACGTAAGACAAAGGCGCCACCAAGAGTTACGGTCAATGCAATTTTGACATTTCTTCTTATTTTAGGTATTTTTCAACATTGTAGAATGCAAAATAGCATAAAAATATATCATTTTTATTTTGCATAAACGGGATTTTATCTTCCTTAACAAAACATATTTTGCATTAAATCTGTATTGCAATTACATCAAATCGAACTCGGAACTTAAGTAAAGGGTGTTAATCAAGTTGATACCGTCTCCTAAATGTTAATTATTTTTGTTAGGTATATCACCTGATTTTCTTTTTTTAAAGATGTTCAAAACCTTACTTAACATAGATAGAATTATTTTATAAAGTTTTATTTCTTCTGGGTGTTCAATGTGTTAAAATATTAGGTAAACACATTTAATGTAAATTTCTTTTTAACTATGTCAAACCCCTGTGAAAAAATAACGAGAGAGAGAGAGAGAGAGAGAGAGAGAGAGAGAGAGAGAGAGAGAGAGAGAGAGAGAGAGAGAGAGAGAGATTGTAAAAAGTTATATTTCTTCTTTAGAAATGACAGTCCCGATGAAAAGAGTAAAAACTTTAGAAATGACAGTCCCAGAGAAAAGAGTAAAATAAATGATCACAAAAAATAGAAACACAACTTTAAACAACTTGGGATTTTAGAATCGCCAAACACATATGAAATAAATAAAACACTTATACCATAATTAATACCACACTAATCACTACAGATAGAACCGAAAAGCGCTGAATTGATGTAAAGTGATTTATTTTTAAAAGATGTTTTTGACAGTTACGATCAACTTTAAATCAATAAATTAAAAAATACCAGGAAGGTCATTTAAATAAAATTTAAACAGCCCCAGTTGTTAACGAACAGAGTTTTCCAAGATTTTTTTTTCATTTTTTCAACAAACTGATGGTACAATTTGGTCTGAAACTAGGTCAGGTGAGGAAAGAAAATGTTGAAGTACATACTGTCTGATTCACATAGAATGGCGGGGCGGAATAACCTTTTGATTATCATATGGATGATTCTACACACTTTTTGGTTATGACAAGCTGCACGAGAAAAACAATTTATGATATCCCCTACTGGATAATCTCTTATGTATTTTGAAAAGTAGGAACGATTTCTCTAGTAATTGTAACTTTCATCTTCTGCTTTATTACCTTAAATTGAAACTCATCCAGGTCAAGGAACAGTTCACAAGACTCCACCCCGCCAGGTTATTTGGATTTTACTAACCTGAATTTAAAGAATATCCACTTTAGCCGCTTTCAAAATATGTAAGAATTACCTAACATAATGAATTGAAAAGTTTCATATTAATTGAAATCTAGTCATTAATCAAATATATTCATGCAACTCTCAGAGGCATAGGAACCGGAATGCGACAAGGGACACACCCACTTTTCACATACATTTGAAAAAGCAAAATTTTGAAAAATCAAAAATTTTCTGGACTCCCTTATCACGCTCATTCATTTGTAATTGCTAAAACTTATCTTTTTGGGATAAATCTGTCAGTCTAATGTACCATTTAAGATAAAAGCAAGTCACAATGTGATATTTAATTCTCTGGGCCTTTAAAATTAAACATTTCTAGGGAAGCGTACCCTGGACCATGGGGAAAATGGTGATTTTTTTTTATTATTATTATTTTTGTCTGGAAGCTAGAGATTATCTCATTGGGCTTCCAAACTAATCTATGAATGAAATATTTTTAACAATAAAGAGGTCATAATTCAATGTTTGGAGGTAACTAAGCAGGAATTCTGTTTCGATTTTAAGATTTTAACTTTTTTTTTTACTTATCCAACGTTTTTAGAGGTAATCAGTGTAATTTATTATTGGATTGCTAGGCGTTTTTTCCCATCTGTACACAGAAAAACGCATCTTCGGGCTTCCAAATTTCGAAAATTATCTCAAAGGTGCGTAAAACCTGATCCCCTAATGAAATAGGCCGATTGCCTTACAATTAATGCAACATATAGAAGTGACTAGTGAGGGATTCAGGCTTGAGTGCAGCGAGACTCTTCCCTTGAAAGTTGACATTATAGGCATAAAACGTTTAATTTTTCTATAAAAAGTCCGAAAGTTATAAAATAAATTCCCAAAATATTTGCGCATCCCTTCGCTTGGCGGACATATTCTTAGTCTGCATCCTCCGAATTTAAATTCTCAGTCCCTGCCTCTAGAAAGGTATTTATTGCATAACCGTTGCCTGGCAAAGCTCTCCTGAAAGTTTTCTAGACCCACAATTGTTGTAAATGTTTATTGCATTATCAAAGTGCATATAAAAACATTTTTTTACCGGGGAAAACATTTTCATATTTTTTTTGCCCCCACCTCAACACTTTTGATTTGGTTCCTACAGCACTGACCCTCAAGTCACACATTTTTCTGTTTACTTTACCTCTTTGCACACATACATGTATTTTCTGTTTTGAAATCCAAAGGCAAGAGTTGGAAATTCTATCTTACTGCAATTTTCCGCGTTAAGGGAAACTGTGTACTGACTATACAGGGCGAAATCCCTTGAATTATAAGACGTTAATGCAACATGTGTCATATTCAAATTTAAGTGCATGGCTACTCGTTTGCCATTAAATCGGCATGAGAAAGTGGGTTTAATTTTATAGACAACAACAAAATTATAAAGACAATTAATCGGGTATTTGAGGGTTCAATCCATATCCGAAAGTTTTTAAAAATGGCATCTTGCCTTTTCGACCCCATTAAGAATAACTTCATATTAGGCCCTATACTTACCTACGTGTAATCATGAGTACATGTACCGAGTTCAATCCTGAATATGAGTTTCGTCATTAAGAATATATATCAGACACTTTGAAATAAAAAAAAATTACTGGTCAACCAGACCAGTGAATAAAGGAATTTCACTGGTCAAAAAATTTTTTTACTGGTCTGAATATATACACAATTGAAATGAACTGGAAAATTACTGGTCATTTGGACCAGTTATCAGACAGATTTCATTGCACTTCTGTAAAATTAACCGGTTTTCCTGGTAAGACCGGTGAATTTCAAAAACTCTGATATGTATTTGAATATCATACAGGTCTCATTATTAGTGATTCTCCTTCGCACTAAATCGATTTCATAATGTGAATAATGCAAAACAGAATACCAGTTCTTAGTATTATCTAGCATTACTGTAGTGCACCCAATCGTGATTCATTTAAAAAAAATGATTAAGAATAACCAGTGGTTTGAAAACATAAGAATTTGATACTGCCATGTACATGTATATGTACATGTATTATATAAATACATGTGATACATGTATCTTAATACAAGAGCTGAAAATGTGATATCAATATCAAATGTCAAATTCACTGTCGGAATCGTAAATGTACCGGTTTCACAGTTTAGAATATCCATATAATTTTCCCCGATTTGGTTAGAGAGTCGATATTACTGAACATTCTATTTACAAGTTTTTATGAGAAGGGAATAGATATTTGCTGATTTAACTTCAGTATTAACTGTTGCACTAATTTAAGCTTATTTAAATCAACAAATACCTATACCTATTCACTAGGCTACATGTACACTGAGTGAAAACCATTCAAACATCTTGTCCAGTCAGAAAATGTACCATAGTTTTTTGTTCTGTTTTTAATTTAATATCTGGATTGGCTACTGCTTCTTATCTGTGTCTTGATCAATTTTAAATTATTATCACCTTTTATCATGATAAAGGCAGAGTCTTCGCATAAAAATTCTATGCATTATACCCAATACATGTATTTTTTTTTCAAACGTGCATTAAATGCTACGCCAAATAGATATATGTAGTAAAAAAATTGTTGCTTTTTCAAAAGCAATTAACATGTAATATTGACGAATTCATTTGCTGAACGTTGACGTCATTTGACTATTTATGACGTAGACTGCAACAAGGGCCCTTTCTATTTGACGCTGTCTATATACATGTCCTATATACACAGGGATTTTCCACCATGTCATATGGGGCCAAAATAAGGCCATATTGCAAATGCAAAAACATGTATTTTTCCCCAATTTGTAGTTGAAATTTCACATTTGAAATAACATGACAATGAATTTGAAGAGGTTCTTGCATTTTCAAACAGTTTTGTGTATTTCTAGACTTCTAAATTTCAATAAAATGTTGCTGCATAATTTCAAATTCAAAAGGCCCAGGCCCCATTATATATATATATATATTTATATATATATATATATATATATATATATATATATATATATATATATATATACATACATGCATGTACATACATACATACACACATTATATACATGTTGTATGCGTGTCACTGTGAGCATTGTACATGATAGTATATATAAATGGTGAGAGATATATATATATATATATATATATATATATATATATATATATATAGAGAGAGAGAGCGAGAGAGAGAGCGAGAGAGAGAGAGAGCAAGAGAGAGAGAGAGCGAGAAAGAGAGAGAGCGAGAGAGAGCGAGAGAGAGCGAGAGAGAGTGAGAGCGAGAGAGAAAGAGAGAGAGAGCACTAAATAGAACAAATCAGAAGTACAAAGAAATGTATAATAGAAACATATTCACTTGCAAACACTTTCCTGACCAGGAATGATGAAAGTTCTACTTACTGAACCATACAAATTATCACTTGAATCTTCTGATAAATCTCGTACATGGCAGATATGTTCACCGTCATGTAGGTTTTAGTGAAGAAAATCTGATTAGGCTAAAAATCAACTTGCTATAATTGGACTTTGGTCTCTTTAAACAAAGTGAAATAAAAATTCTTCTGTGACTAAGATACATACATATTAACTATGTATTTACACTTGTACACATACACTATACATATATACAATGCTGATAATGACATCATAGTTCTTGAACACATTTCTCGTAGATCCCCATCCAAAACAATAATGAACCCGATAAGACGTCCACAATACACATACAGTGGTGTGTCAAAATTTTTCTAACCTTTTTTTCGTTTTTCAATTTTTCAAAATGTTCGTGGAGTCATTTCTTAATCAATTTTGATTTAAGTTATATTATACCATAGACCTCAGCATATCTAATAGCTTCATTGTGTATTCGCTCATAATGTTCAAATTTTCTATTTTCAAGATTCAGCAATTTAAACACTAAAATTGAATTCTTTATGTCACAATTCCCTATATTTACACATATCAAAAAGAGAAATCAAAACTTTGTACATGTATCTTACAAAACTCGTCATTACTATAAAAAAAACAACGAACATTCATAGCAAAACCAACCCAGAAACTTTAAAACATTTTTGGTTAATAGTGAGAAATGTATTGAAATTGAAAAATGACTTTGCGATAGTTTTTTGAAAAAAAAATATGGTTTTATATGAAATATATAAAGAAAAATAAAAAGTTGCATCAATTTTAGCACGTCACTGTACACATGGAACAACTGCGACAGTCAGCAAATCGTCACATGTAAAACTGACAATTAATTTTGTAACACACCTCACGTCCTAACACTTAATCCCCAAGGAATGTAGTCTCTAAGAGGGAACTTGTGAATCATTTCTAGAATGATGGCACAGTCACAAGGATATGTCTTGTTATCTAAAATGTACAATACCTAATAAATATGTTATAAAACAATACTTAAGCTCAACTAACATTTTACGATTTTATAAAATGAAAGTGCAGATATTATATTCTGCAAAAAATTGTAAATACTGATGAAAATTATTGCTAGGCTAATTTAAAAAAAAAAAATAAACACTCAGACAGAATATTCCATTTCTTACAGAAAAATTATAATTTTGACTCGATGCTTTTGGGGTATTTGAAAAAACAAAGAGGTCCAACTTGGGTTAGAAGTCACCTGAGTAAAATTGTGATCACAATGAAAATATGCTTGAATAGATTTTTTTTTAAATGTATTAATTTTGGCCCTTTTGGCAAAATTTGTCAAAATTCCTTCAGTAGTCTCAATGAACAAACTGATATGTGACCCCCACCCCACCCCACCCTTTTGCAGTCATAAACAATTTCAATAAAATTCTCTTACAAAAGCATTTCTTTTCCTAATTACATAAAAACAAAATAAAAATGAATGCATCATAGTCAATCAAGGTGAAGAAAATAATAGAATTTACATAAAATGGAATAAAAAAAAGAAAATCTGATAAGATATAAAGAAATCATTAATAAACATTAGGGACAGTAAAAACATTCAATGAAAAACAATAATTCTTTAATCAAACTGATAATTTATCGTGAATACTCCAACAGAGTCAGTAATCCAGGTGCACAACCTGCTGAACATTACATTACGATCTTCATAAACATCCTCACTAAATTATAAAGTCAATTTGTTTTGAGAAACATTTGTATTTACTTCAGATACTTTCTTTTTCACTTAGCTGGCTTCATAAGCCATTCTGTATTGTTAGTTTCATATTTTCATTATTCATTTGTAAGCTATTATTACTGTATTTTACTTTAGTTTCTATTCTATGACATGTATTTCTATTTAAGCATTTGATAGTCAGTTTGATTATATTTAACGGAATCATCCAAAGGAAAAGGATTAATTTTTTTAAGTAACTTCAGCTGGCAGGTTTAGCTCAAAACACAAATATGGTGTCAACCTAATTTACCTACCGGAACTAATCAAATACTTTCACCTTCTATGATAACTACATTTATGAAAAACAATAAAGATAATTAAATTTCTTGTTGAAATTACCATGTACTACTACATGTAGGTATTGCAATGGTAAATTGATACATACATGTATATATATATTATTTTGAAATTTAGGGGAAATTGTATAGTTTTCACATACGAAAAATGTTAATCTTACGTGATTCCATCACTTTCCTTTTTTTTTTTTAGTGTGATTCCATTTTTGAAGCCTGACTGAAAACGGAAAACCATCTTCCCTACAAACAGATAACACAGATGCAATATTTACAATTCATGCATCAGTTCTGGAGAAGATTTTCAAAGAAGGGTACCCTCTGGGACCTATTTAATGGACTTACCCTGGATCCACCAGAGTTATCTCAAGAGAGATCTTGCTAAAAAAAACAAACAAACAAAACTGTGAAGAACCTTGATACATTCTGAGAAACCATCTGTCTTAAGAGATCATATTTCAATGCAGGTTTTTTTCTAAAATATCCATGGAGCTGAAATTCAGCCCCATCCCCAATGCAAAATACATGTACATGTGGTTTCTCCCAATTTGATGAAAAAAATTCCCAATTTGATATTGAGACCATGAAAGTAATAAAAAATAATGTAATGTAAGAGTTAACAAATTTGAAAAGGATATTCTATTATATTTCGATTTCCATGTGTACAAACAGCTTTTCCCAATCTGACACAAAGTCATATTAAAAATTCCTAATTGTGCCACCAATTTTCCCAAAACTGACAGAAAAAAAAGCCTGCAATGGCAAATGTCTCTCAAGTTAAGTTCCACTGCACCATAATACGTCCATAATTGTCATAGACAAGCCCTATCAACTCACAATGATCCCTAAAGCCTCATTTGGTCTTAACCATTTCAAGGAATGGTCCACGGTCATCATTCAGGTGTATGATTTGAAATCAAAATTTTACAATTATTTTATGTGTAATTCTAATTTGCTCACTCCCGAAAAAGGACAGTTGACTTTTTTATTTATAGACTTGGACAGTTGGGCAAGTCTATATGTGGCCCACTGTGGTTGATGAGTTAAACAAGAGGCCCAATTGGCCTTTTTAGTCACCTGAGAAAAAAATTTCCTGTCAAGTTTGATTAAAATTAGTCACTGGTTCTTGAGAAGTCAAAAATGTCTCAAATTTGACCGAAAAAAAAAAAAAAACACCATAATTTCTGTTTACTTAGGTATCTGTGACCTTGACCTTTGATCCCATAACATTGAAATTTTGTCCAAAATATCCTTAGATAATTCCTAACAACTTTCTCATATATCTTTGTATACAAAAAGTCAACCAGTTTTGAGTTATTAAACCACAGGTACATGTATACAACTGTACCCTGTGTTATTGAAGATACATGTAATAGCACAAAATAGGAGAATACACTTAACATGGAAAATAACTCCCATAAGGGTCAACCCAACAATTTTGGCCCTATTGACTTTTTTGTAGATTTTTGCACGCTAAATATTTTTGCTTCTTTCACTTTTTCTCTATCTATCATCAATTTCAAGATAACCTAAAAAAAAAGCAGCCCAAAACAGGAATAATCCACTTTAAAGGAGAAATAACTTCCATATGGGGTGACCTGACAACTCTGGCCCTATTGACTTTTTTGGTAGATCTTTGTGTGCTGAACATTATTGCTTCTTTCACTTTTACTCTAGCTATTACACTTTTCAAGATAATGTCATAAAACATCCCAAAACATGAAAAATCCACTTAAAAGTGGAAATAACTCCCATAAGGGGTGACCTGACATTTTCAGCCCAAAAGACTTTTTTGTTGATCTTTGCATGCTGAACATTTTTGCTTCTTTCACTTTAACTCTAGCTATTATACTTTTCAACAAAAACATCAAAAAAAAAGAAAATCCACAAAATGGAGTAATAACTCTCAAAAGGGTCAACATGACAATTTCCACCGAAATGAAATATTTGTAGATTTTTGTAAGCCACTCATTTTAAGGTGGCGTTTTTGATTTTTGTTTTTTCTAGATTTAATTCTGGAGATACATGCATTACATCAAAAATATCTGCCAACTCATTCATTCTATATTTAGCCATGATGGCCATGTTTGGTCCTAGCCCCTTTTCATTTTCAAACTTTATGTGGCTTTACATGATTACACAAAGTTATACCAAGTTTGGTTCTGGAGAAGTAGTAAAAAATGTCTAAAATTTCACCCAAAAAAATTACATTTTCCATTTACTTAGGTGCCTGTGACCTTGATCTTTGACCCCATCACTTTGAAATTTTGTCAAAATGATCCTTAGATAATTCCTAACAACTTTCTCATATAATCTCTGTATACATAAAGTTGATCAGTTTTGAGTTGTTAAACCATTCAATACTGTAACATCACAGATGCATAGTGACCTTATACACTACATACCATATATACTCGTGTATAAGTCGCACCTGTAGATAAGTCGCACCCCCCACTTTGCCCCCAAAATCTTAGTCTGGAGCACTGACCCTCAGATAAGTCGCACCCTTATCCAGTAGCTGTGCTGGCTGAAGAATTTTGAGTGCCAGAAATATCACCAACTCATCAAATTGGTAACAAGTTTTTAACTTTTTGGAGTAAGATTCACAATTCAAAAAGAAAAAAAAATCGTGAATAATTGCAATCATCATCAATTTTTTGAATTGAATTAAAGTAGCTAAAAGATGATATAATTACTTGTATTGTAAATTCATGTAGCTTAAATGAAAGATCGTTTTTTTTCCCCATTGAAATAACACCTTTTTAAAGCTTCACACATTACACTGTAAAGCTTATGTTGCACAGTGCGGACGTCATAGAAGACACACTTTGGCATTTTTCAGTTTATGTTTAAAGCAATATCATCAATAATTATCACACAAATTTCATGGAATGAATAAAATATATATATGATTATGCTTATATACTGGTAATTAATCTGTTCATGTACTGGGTTGGTCACTGTGAAAACCAGGTTACATGTACAAGTCTACCAAGGTAAATTGGCATATGTTTACAAACACAACGAGTCTAAATCAAATCATAACAGGGGTGAGTCTGTCCACTTTACCTTGGTAGACCTATACATGTATTTAACCCTCCAGCAAATATCCTATAATCACACCTCTATATGGTCAAAAGATATTAAAGACTCAACAGGATAATCAGTTCCTTTTAATTGTGATAATTTAAATGATATAATTGGCTTATGTACACTATCCCTGAAGACAATGGAGACACCAGAAATATTGCCAACAGCTTTTTGTCTTCGTCAGATGAAATAAAAAATCAAATTGTGAGACAGAGATGAAAATATGGGATTGGTAATCCCCATAATGTTCTGTTTATGTAGTGTATAATTACTGGAGTTCTACAATGTATCAGATACACAGAGTATTGATATTGATAGATAAGAATTTGATTTAAAAATAAAAACTCTGAAAATGAAGGTGAGTTGCTTGTGTGTTATATCTAATATCATATTTTATATCAATTACATTTTGGGTACGTATTATTTTCACGTACATCCCTAATACGCTTCCAACCAAATCATCATCATATTCATTATGTCATTATAGAACGGTAAATCTGTAACGGTGACCGAAATTCCCTATGTCGCAGCCCTTCTTCAATCAAATTATTCAGACGCTGCAGTTTACATTTTCTGCAGTCTGCTCACTGTAGCATATTTTCATCATGATGTTGTTTTGCTGTGCAGTCTGATTTTTAATTTATATGTGTGGAATGAATAAATTTGTGACAGAAATTTCAAGAATATGATCTTATTTTAATAATGTACAAATAAAACTTCTGAATGAAAAATTTGATTAAATCAATACATTCTAAATACATGCAAAGATTGTATTGCATACACAATTTTCCTTTGCATTTCATACAAAAAATTGCATGTATGCTCACCATGAAAAGGGAGATTTAAATATGCTAACTCACTTGTGACTTAATAAAATATCCAAATTGTAAGTTGGACCAACATTTTCAGCTGTAAATGTTTTAAATTTAACACTTTGATTTAAATTATTTGTCGACACATGTTCTGCGAAGGAGGTTTCTACATTGAAATTGTCCGTAAAATCATCGTCACCGCTAACATCTTATTCGGAATCGATATCTATCTCAGATTCTGTTTCTGTAGGAATACGGTTTACATGTAATTGTTGTTCACATGCAGAATCATCATTCAAATCAGATACTAAAAAGTCATTTTTAGAGTCGGAATCAGAATTGAAAATATATAAAACATCTTGGGGGGAATCTCAGGTTGCATAAGTGGCAGCCATTTTTCAATGACTTTCAGTCACCGATTTCAAAATTCCAAAATAATTCTGTCGTAACTTGCTTATTTTCGCTGGCATCCATTACATGTACATGTGATAGATGATACAGAATAAAGTCTCATCTAACTCTTATTATAATCATGATTACCGGTCATAAACTGAAAGTGGAAAAAACTCAAATTGAAAGTGAAGTCACCAAAGGCGAAACACGAGGGCGGTTGACAACGTTCATAAATTTAGCAGGCGTTTTAGGACACTATTGTATCGAAAGGGTTAAAGAATTTGTAATACATTTGTACCCTGCATTACTGAAGGGCCGGAACCCTAGTGGCTTGTTTATGGACAGATTTCATTTTCATTCCCAAACTTTGTAGATACAATGTACATGTACATGTATTGACTTAAAGCGATATAAGCTGTCACAATGATTATTCTTGTCCCCTGACATATAGTCAAGAATATGATAAAATGTTTGTTCAAATACATTATCAAACACGTAAAACATTGTAAAAGTTCTTCTTTTTGAAGTTATTTGTTTTATTGGAATTTAAGTTGTCCCGTAACTCAAAAAATCCAGTTGTATTTCCATATGCAATGACCTTTCAGATAAACTCTTTCACCATATCAAATGTACTTGGTAATTCGGTCAGGGGATATCGGTCCTTACGTGCTAGGACTATGTTAAAATCAGCCAATTTTTATGAGGTTTGTATTTACTTTTAAAATACAGGACGTAATTTTTATTGGAAAGTGCATGTAATATGTAAAATATATGCCTTTCACGCTATTTTAAATACCTGAAGAAAATCAGATGAATGTATGAATAAATATATCAGGTCACTAAAAGAAATTTTCCCGATCTTTAATGTTAGCCTGAATGCTGACATTACCAAAATCAAAACAATATAACTGAGAGCCTCCATGACACAAACTGACAAAGATTTACATGTTTAAAAATTACTATTCCCAATTTACCAGAAATTCACATTAAAATTCCCAACTGCTTCACCAATGGACTTTTCCCCAAGATTGGCAGTTGCACAACAGGTCGTTAATCTAACGTGACATTAACCAATGTTAAACCAATGGGCTAACTGTACTGTAAATTTAACAATGCATTGTGCAACCGGGTCCTGATTGCTTCAATTAATTAGAAAGGACAGTAATTTGATGCACAGCATGGTACATGTACATTACAGAAGACGTACATATGTAGGCCCAATATTTAGTCCATGAGGAAGTTGTTATTAAATAAAATATCTGTACAGAGTGACGTGCTGAAATGTTTCCTGTTAAAATAGTAAAAACCTCAAGTATACATATCAGGGCTAGAAATAAGTCTGCTGACTCATGTCCAGTAAATGATGTGATTAAAGGGAGATAACTTGCATTTATGGCAAGCAAGCTGGAATTTTTTTTTATATCAGCAGCATGTTATGAAGAAGCAGTCATTAATGTTGAATTTGACAGTTGTTTACAAGATGCCATCAACTTTGCCAGAGACTGTAAATACTATTTTCAGAAAGTCGCCTTTTCTTTCAGTGAATGGAATGTTATGCCTTGATATTTACTCCTTATCTGCATCAACCTTCACATCCAAGAGAGATAAAAAAGATCAAAATCAAACTATTGAAAAAAAAAATTATTCAATACAACAATATAAGAATATAGTATTATTCAGTGTTGAAATATTACTACTTGAAATATTACAACTGCTTGTTAACTTTAAAATTACTTGGTGTAAAATTTGTTGTGTGAAGTTTATAGTGTAAAACTTTTACTTTTTATATTTTTGACAAGACACTTTTGGGCTCCCCAAGGTTTAGCTTCTATTCCTGAAGACCTGCCAACCTAATTTCTGTGAAAACGCTGGATAGAATTGGAGAATTTTATATGCCAGCTATAAAATTCTCTGATTTTACCCTGCATTTCCACAGAAATTACTGCAAACCCTACACAGAGGTCTAACAACCACAAATTTATTTTTTAACTCATTACAGTATTAAATTTCAAAGTTTTCGCTGAGCCCATCAAAATTTTGAAAGCATTTGTTTTTGTTGAATTAGAACAAGATGTAGCAGCATCCTCCACAGGAGGAAACAACAAATATTATAAATTTCAGTCCAAACTCTTCACAGGATGAAAAATTGCTACTTAAATTCACATTGACAACATTTGATGACTTAACGTTGGAAACGAAACACCCAATTTCGATGTTCATGAGGCCTAGCATGTCGTCCTTTGTAATAACTTTTTCAAAAAAATCATCCATGATCATCATCAAGTGTCAATCTATATACTTAGTCTGCAAAATGATAGCTTTGAAACCAAAATTGGAACTGAAAAGTTAAAAGAGAAATCACAGATTGGATGATTTTTTTCCGGAGTGAAAAAAAGGGAAAATCGGAAAAATCAGAGCAGCAATTTTTTTGAACTAGATATGAACTTGTTGTGGCTTAAGCATTAAATATTTTAAAGACCTATTTATTGTTGATAAACTTTTTCAACAATAATATAAGTGGTAATCAATCAAGAGCTGCATATACTTTTATTGTTTGGGAAACAATGCCCTTCTCATTCTCTCTGTCTTTTGGGGTTAAATTACAACTTATATCACTTTTAGTTTGCATTTTGTAAGTGTAATTGGGGTGTGGTACATTATTTTGCGATAATATGAGATGCAATAATTAATGATATATCTTCAAGTCTTCGTCTGACGTATCAACACGTGATGTTGAATATTCTCGTTATACACCCCCTGTTCGGAACTTCTCTATTTATATATAATCGATCAGTAAAAAGAAAAAAGAATTTCGAGTGTCATTCGTTTCTGGTACATTTCATTGTCTGCTCGTTGGGTGTCATATAAAATCATGAAATTGAACATGGTGAAACGATTTTTAATTCTTTGTGGGACAAAATACTGGAATTAGAAAGTACATGTATGTTGTTATTGTTGTATCTTGTTATGTGTTATAATTTGTAATTTAGAAACATGATAAAAAGTTTATAACACATATATGACCATTTTGATATCAAACTCCTTCTTAGCCCTCGGTCCCAAAATTAGTCCTGGTCCCGATATCAGCCCTCACGCTTTCAGCCCTCAGATTGAGAAGGAGTAGGATATCTAAATGGTCATATATTGATCTTTATGTACAAGATCATTGGCATCATACACCAAATACAGAAATAGTCTCAATTGAAACAAATACTTTACCACAATTTACCTTAAACTACCAAAAACTAAACCAAAAACACATTTAATCAACTTTTTTAAAATGAAATAAGCATGTAAAAAATGTTTTAATGTAAAATGATTAGCCTAGCTACAGCATTCTCCCTAGAATCAGGCCAATATGTATTCAATGTAATTTATGTATAGTAGTCAGAGCCGGAGACGAGAAATGATGGATACCAACATAAATATTGAAATTAAATTTCCTCCTCAATTCTTATTCTAGTGACATAATATTTAAAGAAAATCTTTATTATGATTATTGGATATCATTTACGGGAAATATTTTGGTAAAATTAGTTTTGTGGTTCAAAAGTGCCATACATGTGCTTGTACACATCCTGGAGGCCTACGTTCTCCGGTGCATTGAAATACCCAAAAGAACACAATAAGGGCCCAAAAGGAACCAAATGACAAAAAAAAAAACCATCCAGAAATTATATTTATTGACAAAATAAATTATATTCCGGATTAATAACTTATGTTCACTTTCTGAACTTTGACGTTGTTGATTACTCAGTAGTAATACAACAAAACAACAAAAACAATATTAATGATGATGTATAACTTTTACACATTGCTTTTTCTTTTTATCACTTTTTTTTAAATCAGCAATTTTTTAAAGACCTGTATCATTTAGAGTATTTAACTGCACATTTGATATTTACAAATATCTTTTCTGGTGATTTTTTTTTTAAAATAAAGATTATATGGCTCTTACGGTGGTGGCCTCCACGTGGTAAAAGCTGGTTAACGATATCCAAAACAGCATTTTGAAATATATTGATATTTCAAACATGCCTGGATAACGGCTAATGTAACAATATGAGGTACGGGAGGTAATACTTTATACGAAATTATATAAATGATGAAATTGGTGTGCCTTGGAATAATAAATGTCGTGTACATACATATAATTTGGAAATACGGGCAGCTAAATTCAGTGATTTTGTAATTCGGCTACATAAATAATGTTGACAGTTATTTAGGTATAATTATGAAAGTGAATAATAGAAATTCCAAATTCCAAATTGAAATCAGCCTTGATATTTAAATATACTGTTTTGGATAATCAACTTGTCAACATTTTCACAAATTAGAGCATCAATTGCAGCTGCAAAGTTAAAAATGTCAACTTCTGTCATCACCATCCTTGGTAAACAAGTTTTGATTGCAATGTTAAATAATATAATGTACTAAAATTACACTAATTTTGATGGTAAAAAGGTTACTCAAGATTAGGTTTTGACAGATTTTGATAAAACAAACGCCAGTATTCCTCCGATTGTATGTTGCAGATGTTTGGAGAAAGCTTCTGGAACTTTGGTGTTTTGTGTTGATTGAATTTACAAATCATATAAAAGCATCAAGGTTTCAAAAGTGGGAGAGACCGATTTGAGAGCGAAAGAGAGAACACCACTACTCTCTATTACATTGTTACCAATGCTGCACCTCTAAATAAAAGACTATATGATCAACGACTGTTATTGGTATCTGTTCAAGTTGAGAAGGTTACACAAACAGCCCTACAGTAATAGCTATTTTTAAAAAATAATTATCGCAAATAAATAAGTTTTGGTGTCCTTTTGGGTCTTTTTGCGTCCATTTGAGTCTTTTTGGTGTCCATTTGGATCCCTTTGGATATTTTGATGCACCCACGTTCTCTATTGATACACAAATTCGTACTGCACTGACTGCCAGGCTTTTTTTTTAACCCGTTAAACTGTCATCTTTGTGCCAAAATATAATTCAAAATGATTATATCAATATGTATTATCAGACATAAAAAAAACATTTATTGACAGTATTACTATTACACTTAATTATTTGATGTTTTGGGTAGTTTTGAGTGCTTTGGGGTAAATTGTGCTGCCTACTGTGCTCTCTTACAGCTATGGCTTTATAAGTAATAGACAGCACAGTTTGGGGATAGAGTTCCTTTTGATCACCCATCCAATTCTGAAAATTATTTCACCTATCCAAGAGTATATATATATATATATATATAAATGTGTGTGTGTGTGTGTTTGGAGGACATTATATAGTGACTATGAAACTGACTTATTTGAATGTTCCATTCAGGTCATCAGGGATGTCTTTGCGCGAGATGATTTTTTTAACTCTAGGTACACTAGGAGCAACTAAGAATTTACTCTAGAACATTCTCGCCCAAATACCAAGAACATAACTGTGAACATAAATATGGCGGAGAAGTTAGCCATTGGTGGCAATCTAACATTAGACACATTAAGAATCTACCAAATGGTAGAAGATTTTATAGACGATAATGTGGACGAGACGCCGCATGATACTGCTTTACTGCATTTTGTCATAGCAGGTTATAATGAAATTAACAAACATCACAAAAGGCCTAATATTAGTGATTTTGTTGAGAATATTATTCCACTGATGACAAATGAAGAATTTAGAAGACATTTTCGAGTTAGTCATTATGTTTATAGGCATCTGCTCGCTAATTTTCAGGACAATTTAATTTTAATCTTTTAGACAACTTAAAACCAATAAGTGCAGTAATTGTGCAATTAATTTCAGTGTAAAACTAAATAAATAAGCGGGTAATAGCGGTTACTGGACTTTTTTCTTTTCTGTCTAAGCATTACCATTCAGTCTGTCGCCATATTTGTTCTTCTTACTCCTGCAAAATAGGTAGTGTGAAATTTTGACCCAAGAACAACTTCGCGATGTTGGTTCTTGTCAATTGGACAATAAATTAACACGAGAAACACTGTTCTCATTGTCAGAACAGTTCGCCCAAAGACATCCCTGGATATATATAATTATTTATAGTGATTAGTTAAATGACATAATGAACAGTTTCGTGCATTTTAGTTTTTAGATTACTCAATTTCAATCAAATGTTGCTACATTTCCCAATTCACAAGGCCTAGGCCCATTCCCAAAAGAGTGGAAAATCCTCGTAAACCCCGTAAAACGTGTGTTAAGAAGTTGTTATGGAAACAAAGAACAAGCTGTACATCACTTGTCATAAGCCATGGTCAGGACTATTATTTATTGCTTCTAGTTCTAATGTTTTTTTATTGTAGGTGTCATTGTCATGTGACAACTACCATGGTAAACTCTCTCAGAACACTTGATCATCTCATGTACTCTTACTTAAGTTACCTTTTCTTCTGTTAACTTTGCCCTTTTTCAATGTAAAGTTATGCTATAAATTTACTATCTTTACCGCCGAATGCCTTGTGCCTTCCACGAAGCTTAAACGGCTAAAGCTTGATATGGACTCAAATGCCCGTTAAATGAAAATTACAAATTTTACGGATTTTTTTTAACTATTAAAATTGGTTAGCTAAATTGAGACGATTACCATTGAAAGAACTCGCACGATGGCGCCAGTTTTCGTTTCATACAATGCATTGACCAAAAATCTGATTAATCAGAAATTCAAAAGACTTCATCCACTGTGACTGTTTTCTAGCACGGGATGAATTTCTTGTCTGTGAATCTGATGTTGCTTTCTGGGGTTCTTCTTCATTACTCTCCGATGTCTCGTTATCCATATCTTGGACAACTTCCTGATCAGCCTGCTGTTCTTCTGTTTGTTTGTCTTGAGTATCATTCCTTTCTCTCAGAAGAGAATGATGACCGCCCTCTTATACTTTTGTACTTCTCTCAGTACATGTGCTATCTTTTACCTCTTTGATATTTTCTGGCCAAGTACATGGTACATTGTAAAATTTGGCAATATATGAAATGCAGTAGTATATGTAAGGCACTTGAGCTCACCTTTTTCCAAGAACTGTCTGTACGTGTCAAAATTGAAAAGGCCATAAGTAATTACACCTCAATTTAAAAAACATGTCTCATGCACAACGATCTACCGAGCGGTTATTGGATTTACCGATTCCGCCCGAGAGATCTATTACTACTCAATATATCGAACCGTTATTAGATCTCCCCGATTCCTGACGATTTTAAAAAAAAATATTTTAAAACCCCAAACGTGTCTACACGGGCCAGACCTATCGTTACGACAGAATTTCCTCGACGCGCAGGTTAAAGTTTGAAACCCAGGTTCGACGAGTATAGAGTGGTCCTGTTGAGGGACGACCGGGTTATCGATATAGACCGTTTATTTGTACAACTCGTAAGGTCGGTGATAAACGATAGAGGGTTGCAAAAAACGGCGATAAATTTCGCCTCATCATCAATCACTCGAAATTCCCGAAACGTTCAGTACGAAATATATTAACGTCTCGTGGGATTTAGCCGAAGATTTATTCAAAGCACTGCAAGAGTAATATAGAATATTACGAGGTTGTCCTTAGACGAAGTAGAAATAGTCGTCCAGTCTACGATAATGCCGAGGGGAAAGGGGAGATCCAAAGATAAACCGGTAACAAAGGAGACCTCGTCGAAGAAGAGAAGTATCATCACGATTAAAAACGACGACGTCACGTGTCTGGCACGCGCCATCGTGACGGCGGTGGCCAACAAACATAAAGACAAATGGACGAATTCCCAGCTTCGAAACGGTTTCAACGACAGTCGTAAAATTACAAAGGACCGAAGCGTTTAAAACTTCACGAAAGAAGCGGGCGTTCCCGTCCCGGGATGACGGTTGTACCTTGGAAGACGCGAAAACGTTTGCCGATCACTTGGGTGTGCAGATCAACGTAGTGGACGGCGAACGGTTCAACGAGATCATTCTATACGTCCGAAGGAAGTGACGACGACGCGATCTATCTGTACAAGAATAAAAATCACTTCGACGTGATTACGAAGATGAACGGTTTTTTGAGTAAAGACCATTACTGTCATACTTGTAAGAAGGGTTATACGTTACGAGATCGTCACAGATGTCCAAAAAAGTGTCTATCGTGCTTCGGTTACGATTGCCCGGGGGGTGAAAGGAAAGTGTGTGACGATTGTAACAGAGCGTTTTTCGGCGAAACCTGTTTTAAGGAACATAAACGCGTCAGAGGCATGCGAGGCGGCGAACCGGACGTGGTTTGTTCGATCGTTCAGAAATGTTTAGAGTGCGAACGGGTGGTCAAGGACTTGAAGTCCCACGTATGCGGTCATTCCGAATGTTCCAATTGTCGAGCATACGTCGACATGACGACGCACAAGTGTTTCATGCTCAATAAAAAATGTAAGGGTGGAAAATGCAAATCGGCCGAGTGCAAACCCAAGAAACAGTGTTACAGTTGTAAAACGCGGAAGACGAGTTATTATTTTTACGACATAGAAGCGATGCAAGACACCGGCGTTCACATACCGAATCTAATCGTGTGCCAAGACTTTGACGGTAACCAACACGAATTTTCTACCGTCGACGAGTTCTGCGAGTTTGTCTTGGATAAGAAAGTCGGTACGTTCATCGCTCACAATGCCAAAGCGTACGACGCGCAGTTTTTGTTAAAGTATTTCGTGGAGCATAACCTTAAACCCTACTGCATTTACAACGGCACGAAGATCATGTACATGGAAGTCGGAACCGTTCGCTTTATCGATTCCATAAATTTTGTCCAATCCTCTCTGGCGGAATTTCCGAAGACGTTTGGTCTGACCGAACTCAAAAAAGGGTATTTCCCTCATTATTTCAACAAACCGTGTCATCAACGTTACGTGGGACCGTTGCCCGGTAAAAAACATTACGGCGTCGATCACATGAGCAAACGCAACAGGGAAGAGTTTTTAAAGTGGTACGAGGTGCGAAAGAACGACGTGTTTGATTTCCAGAAAGAACTGAGGGAGTACTGCACGTCCGACGTCGACATATTACGACGGTCCATGTTGAAATTCAGGGAAGACTTTATCGCGTTGGAAAACATAGATCCTTTACAGTACGTGACGATAGCGTCCGTGTGCATGACCGTTTACAGGAGTAATTACATGCCCCGAAAAGATGATAGCCGTCCATAACGATAACGTCGTTCGCGATACGTACAGCGCGAAATCCATTTCTTGGCTGGATCACGTGGCCGAGAGAGACGGCGTCGTCATACGACACGCGTTGAACGGCGGCGAGGTGACTCTGCCCGACGACATCGGTAAAGTCGACGGGTACTGCGAAGACACGAGGACGGTTTACGAATTTCAAGGATGTTTCTGGCACGGGTTTTGTAAAAAGTGTTACGCTCGAAACACCGTCAATAACAAGAACCAATTCGAGATGGACACTCTCAGAAAACGAACCTCCGCGAAAAACGAGAAGATACGAAGGGCCGGTTACGCGTTCGTCGAGGTCTGGGAATGCGATGCGAAAGACATAGCCGTTAAAGAGATCGTGACGCCGTTAGACCCGCGAGATGCCTTTTTCGGCGGTAGGACCAACGTGACCAAGTTGCTGTACGACTTCGACGGTAGAGAAAAGGGACGATACGTCGACTTTGTCAGTCTGTACCCGACGGTCCAGTTTTATAAGACCTACCCTGTCGGTCACCCCACCAAAATAGTTAATCCCGAGCGCGTCGATCGAACTTGGACGGGGTTCGTCAAATGTAAAGTCGTGCCGCCCCGGAAATTATATCATCCCGTCCTACCCGTCAAGATGAAATGCGGAAATGCCGAAAAGCTCTTGTTCCCGCTGTGTAAGACGTGCGCCGAACGACGGTCACAGAAACCGTGCGAACACACCGACGAGCAGAGGTCGTTCGCGGGCACGTGGTGTACTCCCGAGCTATTCAAGGCCTTGGATAAGGGGTACGAGATAGAGAAGATTTACGAAGTTTGGGATTTTCTCTACACCACCGAGGACGCGGACCTCTTTAGAGGCTACGTCAAGAAGTTTATGAAGATCAAGATGGAAAGTTCCGCTTTGAAGGTCGGGCCGGACACCACTTACGAGTCGGAAGAACGTTATAAAGACATGGTCAGAGAACGTTTGGGGATCGACTTGGACGAAATAGAGTATAATCCCGGCATGCGCGCCATCTCTAAATTATGTCTCAACTCTCTCTGGGGCAAGTTCGGCCAAAGGGTCAACATGAAACAGACCGAATACGTGAGCGAACCGGCACGTTTTTATAAACTGTTGTTGGACGACACGATAGACAATCTCAACATTCAGTTCATCAACGACGACATGGTACAGATGACTTACGATCTCAAAGGGCAATTCGTCGATCAGGCCAAGGACGTCAACATCTACATAGCGTGTTTTACGACGGCTCACGCCAGAACCATGTTATACGACGTGTTGGACAGACTCGACGATAGAGTGTTGGGATTCGATACCGATAGCGTGTGGTACGTCGATCGCGACGACGGGGTCTCGATCGACACGGGCGATAACTTGGGCGATTTGACGGACGAGGTTAGGCGGCGATTTCATCACGTCGTGGTGCGCCACGGCCCCAAATCTTATTCGTACGAAACGAACGCGGGTAAAAAGGTGTGTAAGGTCAAAGGATTTAGTCTGAATTACGAAAATTCTCTTTACATCAACCGAGAAGCGATGACCGACGTCGTTAAAGAAACGCGTGTAAGAGGATTACGACCGTTCGAGAAAAACGCCATCACGAGAGATTCCGCAACCAAACGTGTCGTGAATCGATATCAGGAGAAAGAGTTTACGTTGTGTTACGATAAACGGGTGACGAAGGACGGGTACGACACGTTACCCTACGGGTATTAAAAAATTTATTATTAATAAATTTTTTTAAACGACCAATAATTCCTCTCGGACGAAACGTTCTCTGAGGCGCCGGTTCCTTGAGCTGATACAGGTCGATGCCTTGCATTCTGAAACGCCTGTTCTATGTCGTGTTTGTCGACGCTCCAGATGGGATCGGTGGCCCTCCTGCGCCCGCCGCCTTCCAATTCGCCCGGTTGATATAGATATCTTACTTTCGCAAAGGGACTGATGGACGGTTGTACTTTATCGACGGGTTTCTACCTTTTTGGGCGGATCGGTCTCTTCGTTGATCGTTTTGACGACTTCCGGCAATTGTTTCGCCCATTCTCTGTTTCTGTCTTTGGTTTTCATCTCTTGATCGTATTGATAGCTAAACAACTGTTCGCCCAACGTTCTATTAAATCGTTCGACGAGGGGCTTGGTCGCGTGTGAAGGTCGACCCGTCCCCTTTTTATTCTAGCGCCGTGTCGGGTCATGAGTTTGGTGACGGCGCCCATGAATTCGCAGCCGGGGTCGACTTGTAATAATTTAGGAAACGTCAGACGCCGTTTGTAGATCTTTTCGAAAGCGTCGGCCACCTCTCGACTGTCTTTGGTCGTCAGCGGTTTCCGCTTCTTTGTAGCGCGTGCCCACGTCGACTAACGTCAGCGCGTATTTGTACGTTTTCCCGTCCACCTTGTCGTGCGGTAAAAACAACAGGTCGGCCTGGTGAGTGTCGTTTTTCTTTCGCGTCTTCGAATCGAGGTCTCACGATCTTCTTGGGAGCGGTAGGTAGATTTGCCACACGTCTTGTTTTTTCAGGAATTCCAACGCTTCCTTCTCGCTGACTTTGGCCGCTTTGGCCAATTTCCCGATGGCGACCTTTCCCTTCCAATAGTGTTTGTGATAGATCTCTTCCATTTTTTTACTTTAGGCGACGTATTTTTTAACGCCGTAGAACACGAGCCCCGTCCCCGCGATCACGAAGAGGAGTTCCTTGTCTTTTTGTTCTTCCGAGGGTTGATAGAAATCGCTCAACTTCGGTTCGGGCGGCATCGCCGCTTCTTCCGTCATCTGCGAGTAGAGTCGCATGGCGGCATCCACTTCTTTGTAGGTGTACAGGGAATGTCCTTCTTTCCTGAGTCTTTCGTTGAGAAAATCTAATCGCTTCGTGCGTTCGTGATTCCACCCGATCTCTAGCCGCGGTCAGTTTTTCCATCGCTTCGTCGTGCCTCTTCTGTTCTTCGTGATTCGAGAATAGAAATTGTGATCCCGAGAAGGCGAGAGCATTGACTGCCGCGCCTCCTATCATCATCGCGATCGTTGCCATTTTTTTTTAAATAGAATTTTTAGTTTATTTCATGATATCGGCGGGGATGATACCCTTCTTGACCAGCATGTCTTTGGTGTACTCGGCCAAAACGTAGTCGACGAAGACCATCCCGAGATCCTTTAGATCTAGATCCAGTTTGGGGGCAGACGTCTTGAAGAACTTCTTGGAAACTTGCGCGTACAACGTGGCGATTCCCGTCACGACGGCCGCGTGATACGCGGTGTTGACCAAATCCTTTTCACTCATTTTTTTATATGAAAAGGATTATTATTTATCGGATTTTACCGTCTCCGTCGTGCCGTTGTTCGTGTTGTAGAGTTCGTCGCAGTAAGTGTTCATCCTGAAGAGCATGGGTTGGTTGTCGATGAGGTTTTCGTCGTCCGCCTTAAAGTCGGCGTCGTCTTTTTCTATTCCCATTCCGACGGCCTCGTGATACGCGTGTTGTTGACTAAATCCTTTTCGCTCATTTTTTTATATGAAAAGAATTATTATTTATCCCTCTTCTTCTTCGTCTTCGGTACAGTCGTGATGGTGGATGTGTTGGACTTTAGCTTCCACTACTTGTGCGATCATGAAAACGAAATAGACTCGTGGCGAGGATTCCCGACGCCATAAACATCGACGTGTCCATGAACGTTCTCAGTGTCACGTTATACATTTTTATAGTGAAAAGATTTTTATTTAATACATTTCGTGGGGATTGGATTTGGAGACTTCTTCTTCTTTAGGTTCTGGAAGAGGAGGAGGTGTCGGCTGCGGTTGGTTTTTCCTGTACAACACCACCGCCACTCCGACGGCTGCGAGTCCGCCGCCGACCGCTAACCATTTCCAGCTATCCTGGCCATTAGCATTGCCATTAGCATTGCCATCCTGGCCATTAGCATTGCCATTAGCATTGCCATCCTGGCCATTAGCATTGCCATTAGCATTGCTGTCCTGACTTTTTCGACTCCACCTCTTTTGCGCTCCCTTCTTCCCCGCTTCTTGACGTTTCGGATTCTTTTTCGTTAGGAGTTCTTCCGGATTCATCGCCTTTTTCTATTCCCTCCGATTTTTTAAATCCCGTTATATAGCGACTGGACGTGGCGGCGAGACTGAGAGGGGCCAGGTAGGAACCGAAGAGTGGTAGAACAGGCTGCAGCACGCTTCGCCGATGGCCGCGTCGAGGAAGGGATCTTCGCTCAGTTCTTCGATCAGTTTAGGTTCGTTCTGCAGATCGAAAAAAATATTTTAGACTCTGGGTGTACAGCGTGATGACGGAATTGGCGATCGATTTACTCATGCGCATGCCGAGTCGCGCGTTGAGTAGACGATTTAGATTGTCCAGTTCCTTGTCGTTCATCTTGTTCAGGTCGGTGACGGTCACGTCTTTTCCCAGGAAGTGACGCGCTCGTCCCGATCCGACGATGGTCGATAACCTATCTTTGAGCGAGTCGTCTACCGTCGTCGTCGTCTCGGCGGCGGTAGCGACGTTCGTTAGTATCTCGTCCACGTTCATCTCTTTTTTTTTATACATTTTATTTATATTTTGTAAAAAAACGTTACGTTTTTACAAAATTCGTTGTTTAGAATACTGTCACATGTTTTTTTTTTTTTTTTATTTATTCCGTGTCGGACTCCAAGTCCAAGTCTTCTACGCAGCCGCAGTCGGCCAAATCCGGTAGAGGAGCAACGTCGATCGTTTTGACGATGACGACCTGGTGTAAGAGAGTTTGCAAGGATACGGTCGATTCTTTGTTGGCGATGTAAACGTTGTCTACGCGTAAAGAACCGATGGCTAGACATCGTTTTTTTCTCGTATTGGTGAAGATCGACTTCGACGAGCGGATGTTTATCTTTCGGATCGTCGGCCGTTCTCTTTCTATAAAAAGTAGGCTTGTCTCTGTCCCCCTGTTTAACTTTCGAGTAGATCACTTTGTTACCGTTCTGATCCGTTTTCACGAGGACTATATCGTTGACATCCACGGGTGTTTTTCTACCTTTTTCTTTCAGTGTTTTTGCGAGTTTTTTCTATGGATTCCCTCAAGACCGCCTCGATCTTTTCCAACATGGCGGCGAATTCTTTTCCGCATTTAAATTTCATAGTATAATCGGAACCGTCCTCGTATTGCCACAAGCCGGACGACTCCGTTTTGGGAGTGCGTATCACTAACGGTTTCACGTCGCCTGTCGGGTACTGATACGCGACGTAAACGCGTTGATAACGCTTCCCTTTCTTATCGACGTAATGAGCACCCGCCCTTAAATTGTTCACGTCAAAGTTCTCGACTGTCACGAATGCCATGTTTTTTTTAATAACGAATAAATTTTCTTTATGCCATTTTCAAATCTTTTGCAAAAGTCGTCTCAACCATCGTTCCGTTCGATGATAAACGTTTCTAAACGTAATAGATAGAGTATCGCGAATAAGAAGAGTAAACACCATAAAACGATGAACGAGAGCAACGCGAACAAGAACATCTCGGTAAAACGTTTCATTTCTTAACGTAAAAAAATTTGTTTTAAAACACTTAAACAATAGATATATAAATAAAAAATGTTTATTTTACTGGACAAGGTGTTTACCGAACGCGGGCCTAAAACAGATGTTTGGGGGGAGATAACGTGCATGCAGTTGGGTAACCAAGTCTTGGTGTCTTGGCCCGACGACGTCAAACTCGCGTGTCAAATGCCTCGCATGCGCAGAGACTATCCGTGTAAGCATCCGGTCGTCGTGAATTCGTTGTTTTGTAGCATTCACCACAACTACTTGAAAGAGAGAGGCATCGACACGATGAAGTATTGCACCTCTTGCCGAAGATGGATGGCCGATAGCACTAAATACGAAAACGTGTTATGCGTGCGGCGAAAAAGAACGCGCAGACGAGTGGCACAAGACGCATCCGCGGTGCAAGAGGAGAAGAAGACGTCCCAAGGAAGAAGTTTAACCGGATTATTATTTTTTTAAGACTGTCTTAAAAAAATCTACGGTTAACGAGGAGCAGCAGTGTTTTCATCGTTTTATAATGCTACAATTTAACGAGAAGACGATTTCTCGCCCAGAAGGGCACGCAGCTGTTCGCGCAGATCGTTCGTCTCTTGTTCGGAGACTTTTTTAACCCCGTCGTCGGCTTTGTATTTGGTGTATAGCTTGTCCTTCATCTCGCGATACTTGGTCAGTTCGTGAGACACGGTGGCGAATTCCTCCGCCGAGATCTTCCCGTCTTCCAGTGCGCGACTCACCAGATCCTCGATGGAATTCAGTTTACTCTCGGCCAGTTTGACGATTTTGAGATGTTTCTCCGATTTCTTCAACAACAGACGCCGGATGCCCTTCAAGACCAGTCCCACGGAGCCCACGGTGACGGCCACGATCTGTAAGGGTAATCCCACGATGGGGAGGGCGAATCCCAACCCTCCGCACACTACACTCCCCGTGATCAATGCTCCGTCTACCCCGTCCGCGGTGTTGATTTAACCGTTTGTACTTCTTGTGCACGCTCTTCCGCGTCTCGATCTCTCGTCTGAACGTCCTGCTCGATCTCGCCGATCCGTCGGAGACGATACTCTTGCGGATCGGGTTCTAACGTCGGATACACTTTGTTGTTGTTACTCATCTTTTTGTTTTTTAAAATTTTTTTTTATACGTCGAGAACGACGACGCCGTTGACGGAGCCCGATTTCGATCCTTTGTTCACGGCGAAGTTGAGGACGTCGCCCGCCGTCACTCGCAACGGCGGATTCAGCGGGACGATCTCGCCGGCCTTGGTCCTGAAGGTCCTGTATTCCACGTCGTTCAGCACCAGCGTCACGTCCAGTTCGCCCAAGAGGCCCAGACGGATGACGTGACCGTCGAACAACATCGTCGTGCCCTGTACGGGACGGAGTCTTCCGTTTTTATTCACTTCGAATTGGAAGGTGTTCATGATGCGACGGTTTTTGACCAACGCGGTGATCTCCTCTTTGGCGTCGTTGAGGTCTTTGAAGAGTCTCTCGTTCAGGTCCTCCACCAGTTCTTCCTTTTCCACGTCTTTCCCAATAGAATCCCGATCTAGACATTTTCCTTTTTTATTTTTAGAATTTCTTAAATTCCAATAGAACGTGAACGGATTGACCGTGATTGTCGATGGGTTTGCCTTTCTCGTCCTTGAGACCGTATCGTCACTTCCGAGATGCGATCCCGTCTCAAAGACAGGAACACGGGCTTGACTATATCTTTTTCGTACAACTCGGAAAATTTCACGTTGGGACAGGGTAGGGGACGCGAGGATGTCCGTCGCCTTGCCGTCTCTCCCGCCCTCATCCAACTCGTCGAGATGGACGTTGACGAGTTCCACCGGCTGCAGGTTGATGCTGTTGCTCTGGACGATGGTGCCGTGGAGATACGCGTTCTCGTCGATGCCTAGAATCTTGCCGAGTTTCCGGCGGAAAGCACCACCGCCGTGCTGCCCGACCCGTCGATTCTCACCCTCATGGTGGTCTTGTCCAGGAACACCTTGTCGAAGTATTTCGCGAGAATTCGTCGTAGGTCGGTGAAGGTGTACGACCCGGCGTGCACGCTTTGGACTTTGGGTCTGTCACCCCTTTTGACGTAGCGTATCTCCACGTCTTTCTTGACGTTGTACAACCCGTTGTAAAGACGGACGGACTTGACGCTCACGCACCACCCGCCGTTCGCGTTGTCGATGTAACGAGAGAGTTTGACGGGTTTTTCGATATCCGTCACGAGATAGAACATGTTGTTTGTTAATATTAATAAATCTTAAACTTAAAAAAAGAGAATGAACGTCTACGAGTATAGAGAGAATCTAGATCTGTCGTCGTTCGACGTCTACGTCAACGAAGAAGAAAAGTTTCGCGCGTCGTTCGAGAACATCTTCGTCAAGTACGACAACCCGGACGTCTTCGAGGACGGCACGTCGAAGTACTACACCATGCTGAAGCGGTCGGTACCGGCATCCCATCGAGGGATTCTGGCAGAACCAGCTGAATTTCGCGGTTGTGGTGCGCCACGACCGGATGCGGCGTGACGCTGGACATGGGAAACGACCACCTGTCCAAGTCGTTCTTCCGGTTCCACATCTATTATCAGATCAGAAGGATCCTGCAGGAGATCGCCGCCCCCTTACCCAGCGACGCCGACTTCGAGCACTTCACGAACAACGTCGACGCGTCGTCGGCGTACCAGCGGATCTGTCGCGAATTCGGGGTGCCAGTCGACGCGGACTGGAAGATCAAGGGGACCATCTTCGGGAAATATAACACGAAGTGGTCCACCTTCATCGCGAACCGACCGGAGGGCTTCACGCTTCCGGGTCTGGCCAGGACTGGACGCGTCCATCGGGTCTTCGCCTGGGCGATCCTGGGCTCGCAGGGGGAGACGAGGGCCTCGATCGTGGACGCCGGTGCCACGTCGCTGGACGCCCAGAAGCAGTTCCTGGTCAACGTCGAGGACGCCATCAACCGACCGCTCGACCTACCCGCCGACATCTCGCGCTACGAAGACTGTCTGAAGTACGCCAATTCCAAGCTCGACTACGTCGTCCATCCGGGACTCTACATGCTGCCCAGCAACATGGAGCTGAACATCGGCAAGAACATCGCCAATTACAATAACGAGATCTTGATCGCTCCCGACACCACGACACCCGGAACGAACGTCGACCTCAACGCGAAAACGTTCGCGAGGGTTAAACCACCTCCTCCTCCCGTAGAGGTCACACCACCGCCGTCAGCGTTACAGGACAAGCCGCCGTCAGACGATCACGAGGATCAGAAGACGGCCGTCTTGGCTCTATCGTTACTTTCTTTTCTGGTCTTCGTCGAGTTTCGTTAACAACCAGCCGACGACGATCATGCCCAAGACCCACAGATGTTCTCCCAACCACATCGCCGTCTTGCCGAGCGTCGACAAGATCCAGGACACGATGGCACCCAAGATGCCGGGTAACGCCTCGCCGAATTTAGAGGCCAGTCTCGCGAGCAATTTACCGATCGCGTCCAGCTGTTTCTTGATCCATTCTTTCACTCCTCCCTCCTTGTGGGGAGGTTTGGAGGGTTGGTGTGTGGGTGGTGGTGTGCTCGTCCCGGGAAGGAGCAATTCGACCAAGAAACCTATCGTCATGCCGATCGCCGTCAGGACGCTGAAGATGGTGATACCCTGTTCCCTGAACAGGTCGGCGATCCGTTCTCGCAACGGAAGATTATCGTCCAGTAACCTCGCGATCGATTCTTTGATGGCGGTCAGTTGCGACTTTAGCCTTCCCTTGAGGATGTCGACACTCTCGTTCACGGCGTCCAATTCACCTCGCATCTTGGCGATCTCCCTCTCGATGCGTTTCCCGATCGTCGGGATTCCTTTCCAGATCTTCCTGCCACTGCGACAACATGCGTTCCGTCTCCACTCTCTTGGCTTCTTGGACGCGCAGAGAACCGCGAATGGTTCGCAGACTCTTATCTAAACCCAACAGTTCTCTCATGGGCAATTCGTGGTTTAAGTCTTCTATACTTTCAGATAATCTCTCAATCCCATCGTCTACTCGTTTAACACTCGTTTGGTCAAAAACATCCAATTCTATATTTTCTACAACCTCATTAACATCGCGTATTTACATTCCTTGCCTTTTTTATTTCGGGGAAGTTCATCTTCTAAACCCAGGGTTCTAACAAATTGTATACCTCTCCTCTATCTTTTAACGTCCTTGCTTTTACAAAATTCTTTAGGATTACGTTTATCGTTTAATAAAATCTCCTTACCCTCCCACACGGGCATAGAGCGAATACTTACCCTTGGATGTAAATGTTAAGTTTTTATCGGTACCCTTCGTTGCTTTTTTCCATTCATCCACGAGACGTTGGGTGTTCAAACGCTCGAGTTGATCTCCTTGAGGTGTGATGGGAACTTCTGGTAAATTAACATCCTCCAGCAAGGGTGTATTTTCATCCGCGGGTGGTTTGTTCGACGGTACCTTGATCACCATCGTTATTATCATCAACAACATCATCGTCGCCGAACGTCGGATTATCGAATGTAACCGGTTCCGCCATATTTTTTTAAAACGCTTTAAATTTTTTTATTACGTAATAGAAAAAAGATGATGAATTACGGACATATTCTCGATCCTAATAGGAAAATTGCGCACACCCTTCGGCGTGAAGGGTATACGCCAAAAGGTCTCCATTACCCACAATCCTTCGAGCATCACAGAAAAAACCATACGTTGACGGTCCGCTTTCCCAATCTGAGCGATAACGACGTCATCGTCCCTCGCACCGCGAAACTGTGCTTCGACATGGAAGTCGCCGTGGACGGCGGCGACCTCTCCAAAACGAGTGTTTATAATAATCTGGGGCGTAACATCGTCAAGACGATCGAGGTGAAGATCTCGGGGAAGACCGTTCAGAGCATCAACGATGCCGATAAATTCTTCGTCTACAACGATCTTTGGAAGACGGAACGACGTAACATGGTCTATCAGGGAATACAGAGCGACGATCTCAACAAACTAAGAGCAAAACCCATCAACTATGCAATGCCTCTCGATAGTAACGAATACTACGAGATCGGTGCGGTGTTCAAGAACCGCTTTTGCATTCCCCTGGACTTCGAAATCTTGGAGACGAGCGAACCCTTTTATCAAGAGGGGTTACAAGATCGATTGGAATACATGCTGACGTTTAACAACGCCGTACACGTCGTCTCGACGGACGATGACGATGCCGATAAAAAAGACGAGTTACAATGTGTCCAACATCGCGTTGGAGTTCGAGCAAATCACCGACGCCAATCTCGCTCGCAGCATCAGACAGAGTTACGCGGGTCAGCACGTCTATTACTTCAACGAGATCATGCTCTACCGCAAGACGATGATGAGTAAATCGGATAGCGCCCTCAATTATCAGATCAACACTTCAGCACGCTCTCTCGCGGGCATTCTCTTTCTCTTCAAAGACCCTTCCGTCAAGGATCCCGAAAAGTTTTATAATCCGCGAATCACCAAAGTGAGAATAACCATCGAGGGTAAGCCAAACCAACTGTTCACAGGCTACATGTCACCTCAAGACCACTTCGACAAGATTAAAAAGTTTTTCCCCCTAAATCGCGAAATCGTCACGGAAAACGGTCGCCAAGGAACTCGAGCTGAGCGATATCGTGACTCTGGGAAAATATCTCAAAGACCATTTCGGTCTCTGGCTGGGATCTGCGAACGACGCCCGAAAACCATCTCCACGGCACGGGTCGCAAGTTACAAAACATCAGCGAAGGCGTTTCCGTCCTCATCGAGAGAACGCCAGAAACCGATACCAATCCCTTGGACGTTTACATCTTCGTCGTCAAGGACGGACAGATCAACATGTTGGACGGTCGTTTCAAGAGCGTCGTCTCTTAAGAAAAATTAAAATCCCATAAGAAAAAATGTTCATGCGAGAAGCACACGCCGCCATGATCGTGGGGGCCACGGGGCTGCGGGAAGACGGAATTCGTTCTCGATCTGCTGGAAGACGAATACAGAGACGTCTTCGATCACATCGTCATCCTGTGCCCTGCTGCCATCGACTTCAACCGAGCGTACAAATCGAGAAAAATGGATCGGCGAAGACGTCAAACACCCCAAAGACAAACGCGTCGTCATCGTCAACCCCGTCTCCAAGACCGGCGAAAGAATTGCTGCAGGACACGTTGAGACACTTTTACGAAGTGTACAAGGGCACGCCCACGCTGTACGTCATCGACGACTGCTCGGCCACGAAACAGATCAAGAAGAAAGCCGATTGCCCTGTCCATGCTGGCGTTTTCGGGACGACACGCCAATCAATCCGTCTGGATCCTGTCGCAACGCTACAACAGCGCATCCAAAGACTTTAGATCCCAGATCAAGTGGGTGGTGCTCTTCTTCACCAAAGACAAATTCAGTTACAACGAATGTCTGGACGAGAACGACGTCGTGCCCAAAGAGAGGAAAGGAAACGTCTCAAACACGACCTGTCGCAACGCAAACACTCCAAACTGATCTTGCGGACCGAACAACCGACCGACTATAAGTTCGTCGAGTGAAATTAATTTATATGTTGTCATATAAATTATTCAAAGGGGTCCAGCTAATCTGTAGCCTCATGCACTACCTGTGCCCAATTTCACTTCGGGATCCCAGGGGCGACTATCGTCAAACCATAGCCGATATTCAAGCCACCAACTTCTCTTTTCCCAATCGACGGCGGGATCCCACGGTTCGTTTACTTCCCCGAGTCGATGCCACTGATTCACACATTCGTACCAGCAATATTTAACTGCCCATGCCACGTCCCGATCCCAATCTTCTCCAGCCTTGAACCGGTCGTTACATCGATCAAAGTAATCTTTATTAAACCAATTCACCGTAGGATCCCAGGGTTTGGGACGGTGAGATTCGTTTATAACTTTTCCAATCCTTAACATTTTCTTTATGATAAGAAGGGTCTTTTAACGGATCGATGAGACACGATCTCCGACGCCAATCGACGCGCCGATCCCACCACATCAGATTATTATTCTCGTCGCCAACGCATAGCTTCTGTAAACTCATGTCCTTTTTTTAATAACTTCAGACTTTTCTTAACGCCTTTTCAATATTTACTACACTATACCATTGGAGCACCTACCAGGACACACTCGTGCGGTTAGTTTTACCTGGCGAGCACGAGAGCGTGTCGTCTATAGGCACATCTAACGCGTATCCACGTAATAAAAATTGGTCACAAATGGGGACGTGACAAACGGTATTCCGGGAAATCGACACGTACAGACAGTTCTTGGAAAAAGGTGAGCTCAAGTGCCTTACATATACTACTAATGCATATGTCACAAAGTACACTCTTAGAAACGGAGTTTGGCCACTTTGAGTCATGTACTGTAAATGTTCGTGTCGTGGTTTAGGAACTGTTTTTACGAGTTGTTTTAACTGTTTCTTGTATTCATTTTGATTGTCTTTTTCGTGGAACAGGTTTTTCCTCTATTTAAACTCGTGCTTCTGGAATAAAATTGATAGGTAGTAGTAAGTTTCTGTGTAATGTTCTTATTTTACCTGTTCCATCTTCCCTCTGTACTTTGTAATTTGTATCCTGTTATATCACTTGGCTGAGATAAAACTATGTAAGGCTCACCTTCCCACTTATCGGTAATTTTGTAATTTTCCATCATGAGCAACAATTTTCACTAGAGTTCTGTCCCCTTCATGAAGAATCGCACTTCTGACTTTCCGATCATAGTGTACTTTTTGATTATTTTGAGAATATTTTATATTTTGTTGAGCCAATTTGTATGAACTATTTATAACATTTTGTTAAGCTGTGTTTTTCTTCTTTTGGACTGGTTTTAAATACTAAACAGTAGTATATGTAAGGCACTTGAGCTCACCTTTTTCCAAGAACTGTCTGTACGTGTCGATTTCCCGGAATTCCGTTTGTCACGTCCCCATTTGTGACCCCCGTTTGTTATTTATTATACGTGGATATATATAAATACTGTGTGTGTGTTTGTTTGTACGCGTTAGATGGTTTTTTTCAATTTTATCTGTGCCGATAAAACGTCACGCTCTCGTGCTCGCCAGGTAAAACTAACCCGCACGAGTGTGTCCTGGTAGGTGCTCCAACGGTATAGTGTAGTAAATATTGAAAAGGCGTTAAGAAAAAAGTCTGAAGTTATTAAAAAAAAGGACATGAGTTTACAGAAGCTAATGCGTTGGCGACGAGAATAATAATCTTGACGTGGTGGGATCGGCGCGTCGATTGGCGTCGGAGATCGTGTCTCATCGATCGTTAAAAAGACCTTCTTATCATAAAGAAAATGTTAAAGGAATTGAAAAAAGTTATAACGAATCTCACCGTCCCAAACCCTGGGATCCTACGGTGATTTGGTTTAATAAAGATTACTTTGATCGATTTGTAACGACCGGTTCAAGGCTGGAGAAGATTGGGATCGGGACGTGGCATGGGCAATTAAATATTGTGGTACGAATGTGTGAATCAGTGGAAAATCGATCTCGGGAAGTAAACGAACCGTGGGATCCGCCGTCGATTGGGAAAAGAGAAGTTGGTGGCTTGAATATCGACTATGGTTTGACGATAGTCGCCCCTGGGGATCCCGAAGTGCATTGGTCACAGGTAGTGCATGAGGCTACAGATTAGCTGGACCCCCTTTGAATAATTTATATGACAACATATAAATTTAATTTCACTCGACGAACTTATAGTCGGTCGGTTGTTCGGTCCGCGCAAGATCAGTTTGGAGAGTGTTTGCGTTGCGACCAGGTGTGTTTGAGACGTTTCCTTTCCTCTTCGGGCACGACGTTCGTTCTCGTCCAGACATTCGTTTGTAACTGAATTTGTCTTTGGTGAAGAAGAGCACCACCACTTGATCTGGGATCTAAAGTCTTTGATTCCGAAAACGCCAGCATGGACAGGGCATCGGCTTTCTTCTTGATTCTTTTCGTGGGCACGCTGAGCAGTCGTCGATGGACGTACAGCGTGGGCGTGCCCTTGTACAGGTCGTAAAAGTGTTCAACGTGTCCTGCAGCAATTCTTCGCGGTCTTGGAGACGGGATTGACGATGACGACCGCGTTTGTCTTTGGGTTGTTTGACGTCTTCTCCTATCCGATTTTCTCGATTTGTACGCTCGGTTGGTCGATGGACAGGTCAACAGGATGACGATGTGATCGAAGACGTCTCTGTATTTTCGTCTTCCAACAGATCGAGAACGAATTCCGTCTTTCCCGCAAACCGATGGCCCCCACGATCATGGCGGCGTGGGTCGTGGTGCTTTCTCGCATGAACATTTTTTCTTATGGGATTTTAATTTTCTTTAAGAGACGACGCTCTTGAAACGACCGTCCAAAACATGTTGATCTGTCCGTCCTTGACGACGAAGATGTAAACGTCCCAGGGATTGGTATCGGTTTCTGGCGTTCTCTCGATGAGGACGGAAAACGCCTTCGCTGATGTTTTGTAACTTGCGACCGTGCGTGGAGATGGTTTTCGGGAGTCGTTCGCAGATCCAGCCAGAGACGAAATGGTCTTTGAGATATTTTCCCCAGAGTCATATCGTCCAGCTCGAGTTCCTTGGCGACCGTTTCCGTGACGATTTCGCGATTCAGGGGGCAAAAAACTTTTTAATCTTGTCGAAGTGGTCTTGAGGTGACATGTAACCTGTGAACAGTTGGTTTGGCTTACCTCGAATGGTTATTCTCACTTTGGTGATTCGCGGATTATAAAACTTTTCGGGATCCTTGACGGAAGGGTCTTTGAAGAGAAAGAGAATGCCCGCGAGAGGCGAGTGAGCGTGTGAAGTGTTGATCTGATAATTGAGGGCGTTATCCGATTTACTCATCATCGTCTTGCGGTAAGAGCATGATCTCGTTGAAGTAATAGAACGTGCTGACCCGCGCGTAACTCTGTCTGATGCTGCGAGCGAGATTGGCGTCGGTGATTTGCTCGAAAACTCCAACGCGATTGTTGGACACAAATGTAACTGTTCATTTTTATCGGCATCGTCATCGTCCGTCGAGACGACGTGTACGGCGTTGTTAAAACGTCAGCATGTATTCCAATCGATCTTGTAACCCCCTCTGATATAAGGGTTCGCTCGTCTCCAAGATTTCGAAGTCCAGGGGAATGCAAAAGCGGTTCTTGAACACCGCACCGATCTCGTAGTATTCGTTACTATCGAGAGGCATTGCATAGTTGATGGGTTTTGCTCTTAGTTTGTTGAGATCGTCGCTCTGTATTCCCTGATAGACCATGTTACGGAGTCTGCGAACCATTCGCCGTTTCTCTGCGCGTCCAAGAAGCCAAGAGAGTGGAGACGGAACGCATGTTGTCGCAGTGGCAGGGAGATCTGGAAAGGAATCCCGAGCGATCGGGAAACGCATCGAGAGGGAGATCGCCCAAGATGCGAGTGTGAATTGGACGCCGTGAACGAGAGTGTCGACATCCTCAAGGGAAGGCTAAAATCGCAACTGACCGCCCATCAAAGAATCGATCGCGAGGTTACTGGACGATAATCTTCCGTTGCGAGAACGGATCGCCGACCTGTTCAGGGGAACAGGGGTAATCACCATCTTCAGCAGTCCTGACGGCGATCGGCATGACGATAAGGTTTCTTGGTCGAATTGCTCCTTCCCGGGACGAGCACGCCACCCGCCACACCACCTCCAAACCTCCCAAAGGAGGGAGGAGTGAAAGAATGGATCAAGAAACAGCTGGACGCGAATCGGTAAATTGCTCGCGAGACTGGCCTCTAAATTCGGCGAGGCGTTTACCCGGCATCTTGGGTGCCATCGTGTCCTGGATCTTGTCGACGCTCGGCAAGACGGCGATGTGGTTGGGAAGAAATCTGTGGGTCTTGGGCATGATCGTCGTCGGCTGGTTGTTAACGAAAACTCGACGAAGACCAGAAAAGAAAGTAACGATAGAGCCAAGACGGCCGTCTTCTGATCCTCGTGATCGTCTGACGGCGGCTTGTCTGTAAACGCTGACGGCGGATGGTGTGACCTCTACGGGAGGAGGAGGTGGTTTTACCCTCGCGAACGTTTTCGCGTTGAGGTCGACGTTCGTTCGCGGGTGTCGTGGGTGTCGGGAGAGCGATCAAGATCTCGTTATTGTAATTGGCGATGTTCTTGCCGATGTTCAGCTCCATGTTGCTGGGCAGCATGTAGAGTCCCGGATGGAGACGACGTAGTCGAGCTTGGAATTGGCGTACTTCAGAACAGTCTTCGTAGCGCGAGATGTCGGCGGGTAGGTCGAGCGGTCGGTTGATGGCGTCCTCGACGTTGACATGGAACTTCTTCTGGGCGTCCAGCGACGTGGCACCGGCGTCCACGATCGAGGCCTCGTCTCCCCCTGCGAGCCCAGGTTAGCCCAGGCGAAGACCCGGATGGACGCGTCCAGTCTGGCCAGACCCGGAAGCGTGAAGCCCCTCCGGTCGGTTCGCGATGAAGGTGGACGCACTTCGTGTTATATTTCCCGAAGTTGGTCCCCTTGATCTTCCAGTCCGCGTCGACTGGCACCCCGAATTCGCGACAGATCCGCTGGTTACGCCGACGCGTCGACGTTGTTCGTGAAGTGCTCGAAGTCGGCGTCGCTGGGTTAGGGGGCGGCGATCTCCTGCAATTCCTTAGATATGTAAAATAATAGATGTGGATGAACCGGAAGAACCGATTTGGAACAGGAGGTCGATTTCCATGTTAACCAGCGTCACGCCGCATCGGTCGTGGGCGCAAACCACACGCGAAATTCAGCTGGTTCTGCCAGAATCCTCGATGGGATGCCGGTAACCACCGCTTCAGCATTGGTTGAGTCTAACTTCGACGTGCCGTCACTCGAAGACGTCCGGGTTGTCGTACTTGACGAACCTGTTCTCGAACGACGCGCGAAACTTTTTGGTTCACGTTGACGTAGACTCTAGATTCTCTCTATACTCGTAGACTACTTCATTCTCTTTTTTTTAAGTTTATTCTCATTTATTAATATAAAAACAACATGTTCTATCCTCGTGACGGATATCGAAAAACCCCGTCCAAAACTCTCTCGTTATAATCGACAACGCGAACGGCGGGTGGTGCGTGAGCGTCAAGTCCGTCCGTCTTTAACAACGTGGTTGTAAACGTCAAGAAAGACGTGGGAGATACGGTCCAAAAGGGGTGTTGAGACCCAAATCCAAAGCGTGCACGCCGGGTGTACACCTTCACCGACCTTTTATTGAGGACAAGAGAACCCATGAAGGGTGAGAATCGACGGGTCGGGGTGCAGGGTCAGCAATCAGGGGTGGTGCTTCCGCTGGATGATCTCGGTGGGGGCATGGCTAGAAGATTACTTGCATCGACGATACGCGTATTCCACGGCACCATCGTCCCGAGCAACAGCAATCAACCTGCAGCCGGTGGACTCGTCACGTCCATCTCGACGATAAACCTTGGATGAGGGCGGGAGAGACGGCAAGGCGACGGACATCCTCGCGTCCCTACCCTGTCCCAACGTGAAATTTTCGAGTTGTACGAAAAAGATATAGTCAAGCCCCCGTGTTCCTGTCTTTGAGACGGGATCGCATCTCGGAAGTGACGATACGTCTCAAGGTCACGAGAGAAAGGCAAACCCTATCGACAATCACGGTCAATCCAGTTTCACAGTTCTTATTGGAATTTAAGAAATTCTAAAAATGTAAAAAAAGGGAAAATGTCTAGATCGGGATTTTCCTTCGGGAAGATGTGGAAAGGGAAGAACTGGTGGAGGACCCTGAACGAGAGACTCTTCAAAGACCTCAAACGACGCCTAAGAGTAGATCACCGCCCTTGGCCACTCTAAACAACGTCGCCCATCATGAACACCTTCCAATTCGAAGTGAATAAAAACGGAAGACCTCCGTCCCGTACAGGGCACGACGATGTTGTTCGACGGTCCACGTCATCCGTCTGGGCCTCTGGGCGAACTGGACGTGACGTGGTGCTGAACCGACGTGGAATAGAGGACCTTCATGACAAGGCCGGCGAGATCTGTCCCGCTTGAAGTCCGCCGTTGCGATTGTCGGCGGGCGACGTCCTCAACTTCGCCTGTGAACAAAGGATCGAAATCGGGCTCCGTCAACTGGCGTCGTCGTTTACTCGACGTCATAAAAAAAACCTTTTTAAATTAAAAACAAAAGATGAGTAACAATAACAAAGAGGTATTGTGTATCCGACGTTAGAACACCCGATCCGCAAGAGTATCGTCTCCGACGGATCGCGAGATCGAGAGGCAGAACGTTATTTCAGACCCAGACGAGAGATCTCGAGACGCGCAAGAGCGTGACAAGAAGTACAAACGGTTAATCAACACCGCGGACGGGGTAGACGGAGCATTGGATCACGGGGAGTGTAGTGTGCGGTGGGTTGGGATTCGCCTCTCTCCATCGTTGGATTACCCTTACAGATCGTAGGCGTCACCGTGGGAAACTCCGTGGGATCCTGTTCTTTGAAGGGCATCCGGCGTCTGTTGTTGAAGAAATCGGAGAAACATCTCAAAATCAGTCCCAAACTGGCCGGAGAGTAAACTGAAATTCTCATCGAGGATCTGGTGAGTCGCGCACTGGAAGACGGGAAAGATCTCGGCGGAGGAATTCGCCTACCGTGTTCTCACGAATTATCGCGAGATGATGGACAAGCCTATACGCCAAATACAAAGCCGACGACGGGGTTAAAAAAGTATCCGAACTAAGAGACAATCACGATCTGCGCTATCTGAACAGCTTGCGTGCCCTTCTGGGCGAGAAATCGTCTTCTCGTTAAATTGTTATGCATTATAAAACGATGAAAACACTGCTGCTAGCCTCGTTATCCCGTAGATTTTTTTAAGTGTCCATGTCTTAAAAAAATAATAATCCGGTTAAAACTTCTTTCTTGGGACGTCTTCTTCTCCTCTTGCACCGCGGATGCGTTCTTGTGCCACTCGTCTGTCGCGTTCATTTTCCGCCCGCACGCATAACAGTTTCGTATTTCTGTGCTTATCGGCCATTCCATCTTCGGCAACTAGGTGCAATAACTTCATCGTGTCGATGGCCTCTCTCTTTCAAGTAGTTGTGGTGAATGCTACAAAACAACGAATTCTTCGACGACGACCGATGCTTCACACGATAGTCCTCTGACGCATGCGAGGCATTTGACACGCGAGTTTGAACGTCACGTCGGGCCAAGACACCAAGAACTTGGTTACCCAACTGATGCACGTTATCTCCCCCAACATCTGTTTTAGGCCTGCTGTTCGGTAAACTACCTTTGTCCAGTAAAATAAACATTTTTTATTTTTATATCTATTGTTTAAGTGTTTTAACAAATTTTTTACGTTAAGAAAATGAAAACTTTTTAAACCCGAGATGTTCTTGTTCGCGTTGTCTCTCGTCACATCGTTTTATGTGTTTCTCTTTCTTATTCGCGACGATATACTCTATCTATTACGTTTAGATCGTTAATCATCGAACGGAACGATGTTGAAGACGACTTTAATGCCAAAAAGATTTGAAAATGGCATAAAGAAATTTATTCGTTATTAAAAAAATAAACATGGCATTCGTGACAGTCGAGAACTTTGACGTGAACAATTTAAGGGCGGGTGCCATTACGTCGATAAGAAAGTGAAGCGTTATCTAACGCGTTTACGTCGCGTATCAGTACCCGACAGGCGACGTGAAACCGTTAGTGATACGCACTCCCAAAACGGAGTCGTATCCGGCATGTGGCAATACGAGGGACGGTTCCGAATATACTATGAAATTTAAATGCGGAAAAGAATTCGCCGCCATGTTGGAAAAGATCGAGGCGGTCTTTCTCCCTCAGGAATCCATAGAAAAAACTCGCAAAAACCTGAACTCAGAAAAGGTAGAAAACACTCCCGTCTCCTAGATAGTCCACGATAACATAAGTCCTCCATAAGAAAAACTCACACCTGAACTCCTAAAGATCGGTAACAAAGTAATACGATGACTACTCGAAAGTTAAAAACAGGGGGACAGAGACAAGCCTACTTTTTTTTCCCTATGAAAGAGAACGGCGACGATCCGAAAGATAAACATCCGATGTCGAAGTCGATCTTCACCAATACGAGAAAAAACGAATGTCTGGGCCATCGGTTCTTTACGCGTAGACAACAGTTTACATCGCCAACAATAGAATCGACCGTATCCTTGCAAAAACTCTCTTACACCAAGTCGTCATCGTCAAAACGATCGACGTTGCTCCTTCTAACCGGACTTGGCCGACTTGCGTAGAAGACTTGGACTTGGAGTGCCGACACGGAAAATAAATAAAAAAAAAAAAAAAACACGTGACAGTATTTTTGTAAAAACGTAACGTTTTTTACAAAAATATAAATAAAATGTATAAAAAAAGAGATGAACGTGGACGAGATACTAAGAGAAGTCGCCTACGCGCCGCCGAGACGGACGACGACGGTAGACCGGACTCGTCAAAGATAGGTTATCGACCATCGTCGGATCGGGACGAGGCGCGTCACTTCCTGGGATAGAAGACGTGACCGTCGCCGACCTGAACAAGATGAACGACAAGGAACTGGACAATCTAAATCGTTTCATACTCAACGCGCACCTCGGACCCCCTCATGCGCATGAGTAAATCGATCGCCAATTCCGTGCTGATACGCCCAGAGTCTAAAATATTTTTTCGATCTGCAGAAGAAAACCTAAACTGATCGAAGAACTGAGCGAAGATCCCTTCCTCGACGTGCCATCGGCGAAGCGTGCGATATCTGCACTGTCTTGTTCTACCACTTATGTAACGGTTCCTACCTGGCCCCTCTCAGTCTCGCGTCGCCACGTCAGCGTCGCTATATAACGGGATTTAAAATCGGAGGGAATAGTCGCAAAAGGCGATGAATCCGGATGAACGTCCTAACGAAAAAGAATCCGAAGTCAAGGAAGCGGGGAAGAAGGGAGCGCAAAAAGAGGTGGAGTCGAAAAAGTCAGGACATGCAATGCTAGATGGCAAGTGCTAATGCGCCAGGATGGCAATGTATCTCAATGGCAATGCTAATGGCCAGGATGGCATCTGCTAATTGGCAATGCTAATGGGCCAGGTATGGCAATGCTAATGGCAATGCTAATGGCCAGGATAGCTGGAAATGGCTAGCGGTCGGCGGCGGACTCGCGGCCGTCGGATTATATGAGTGGCGGTGTTGTGTTGTACAGGAAAAAAACCAACCGCAGCGACACCTCTGGAGACTCCTCTTCAGAACCTAAAAGAAGAAGTCTCCAAATCCAATCCCCACGAAATTGTATTAAATTGTGAAAATCTTTATTCCCACTTGTGATAAAATGTATAAAGCGTGACACATGAGCAACGTTCATGGACACGTCGATGTGTTATGGCGTCGGGAAATCCTCGCACTATCGAGTAGCCTTTCGTTTTCTCATGATCGCACAAGAGAGGAGTCCTCGGCTGAAGAAGCTAAAGTCCAAAACACATCCACCATCACGACTGTACCGAAGACGAAGAAGAGAGGGATAAATAATAATTTCTTTTCATATAAAAAAAGGGTGAGAGCGAAAAGGATTTGGTCCACACCGCGTATCACGAGGGTCCGTCGGAATGGGAATAGAATAAAAGACGACGCCGACTTTAAGGCGGACGACGAAAACCTCATCGGACAACCTAACCCATGCTCTTCAGGATGAACACTTACTGCGACGAACTCTACGTCCAACACGAACAAAACGGCACTTACGACGGAGACGGTAAAAATCCGATATATATATATCATCCTTTTCATATAAAAAAATGAGTGAAAAGGATTGGTCAACACGCATATCACGCGGCCGTCGTGAGCCGGGAATCGCCACGTTGTACGCTACAAGTTTCCAAGAAGTTCTTCCAGACGTCTGCCCCCAAACTGGATCTAGATCTAAAGGATTCTCGGGATGGTCTTCGTCGACTACGTTTTGGCCGAGTACACCAAAGACATGCTGGCAAGAAGGGTATCATCCCCGCCGATATCATGAAATAAACTAAAAATTCTATTTAAAAAAAAATTGGCAAAACGATCGCGATGATGATAGGAGGCGCGGCAGTCAATGCTCTCGCCTTCTCGGGGATCACAAATTTCTATTCTCGAATCACGAAGAAAGAAGAGGCACGACGAAGCGATGGAAAAAACTGACCGCGGGGCTAGAGATCGGTGGGAATCACGAACGCACGAAAGCGATTAGATTTTCTCAACGGAAAGACTCAGGAAAGAAGGACATTCCCTGTACACTCTACAAAAGAAGTGGATGCCGCCATGCGACTCTACTCGCAGATGACGGAAGAAGCGGCGATGCCGCCCGAACCGAAGTTTGAGCGATTTCTATCAACCCTCGGAAGAACAAAAAACAAGGAACTCCTCTTCGTGATCGTGGGAACGGAGACTCGTGTTCTACGGCGAGTTAAAAAATACGTCGCCTAAAGTAAAAAAATGGGAAGAGATCTATCACAAAAACTATTGGAAGGGAAAGGCCGCCTATCGGGAAATTGGCCAAAGCGGGCCAAAGTCAGCGAGAAGGAAGCGTTGGGAATCCTGAAAAAACAAGACGTGTGGCAAAATTACCTACCTCCGGCCCCCAAGGAAGATCGTGAGACCTCGATTCGAAGATGCGAAAGAAAACGACACTCACCAGGCCGACCTGTTGTTTTTATTGCACGACAAGGTGGACGGGAAAACGTACAAATACGCGCTGACGTTGGTCGACGTGGGCACGCGCTACAAAGAAGCGGAACGGTTGACGACCAAAGACAGTCGAGTGGTGGCCGACGCTTTCGAAAAGATTTACGAACGGCATCTGACGTTTCCCAAATTATTACAAGTCGACCCGGGCGCGAATTCATGGGCGCCGTCACCAAAACTCAAGACCCGGCACGGCGCTAGAATAAAAAGGGGACGGGTCGACCTTCACCGCGACCAAGCCATCGTCGAACGCTTTATAGAGAACGTTGGGCGAACAGTTGTTTAGCTATCAATACGTTCGAGAGATGAAAAACCAAAGACAGAAACAGAGAATGGGCGAAACGGTTGCCGGGAAGTCGTCAAAACGATCAACGAAGAGACGATCCGCCCAAAAAGGTAGAAACCGTCGATAAAGTACAACCGTCCATCAGTCCTTTGCGAAAGTATGATATCTATATCAACCGTGGTGAATTGGAAGGCGGCGGGCGCAGGAGAGCCATAAACCGATCCCATCTGGAGCGTCGACAAACACGTCATAGACAGGCATTTCAGAATGCAAGGCATCGACCTGTATCAGCTCAAGGAACCGGGCGCCTCAGAGAACGTTCGTCCGAGAGGAAATTATTGGTCGTTTAAAAAAAATTATTAATAATAAATTTTTTAATACCCGTAGGGTAACGTGTCGTACCTTCCTTCATCACCCGTTTATCGTAACACAAAATAAACAACGTAAAAAAAACTCTTTCTCTGATATCGATTCACGACACGTTTGGTTGCGGAATCTCTCGTGATGGCGTTTTCTCGAACGGTCGTAATCCTCCTTACGCGTTTCTTTAACGAACGTCGGTCATCGCTTCTCGGTTGATGTTGAGAGAGAATTTTTCGTAATTCAGACTAAATCCTTTGCCCTTACACACCTTTTTACCCGCGTTCGTTTCGTACGAATAAGATTTGGGTCCGGTGGCGCACCACGACGCGTGATGAAATCGCGCCTAACTCGTCCGTCAAATCGCCCCAAGTTATCGCCGTGTCGATCGAGACCCCGTCGTCGCGATCGACGTTACCACACACTATCGGTATCGAATCCCAACACTTATCGTCGAAGTCTGTCCAACACGTCGTTATAACATGGTTCTGGCGTGAGCCGTCGTAAAAACACGCTATGAGATGTTGAGTCCTTGGACTGATCGACGAATTGACCTTTGAGATCGTAAGTCATCTGGACCATGTCGTCGTTGATGACTGAATGTTGAGATTGTCTATCGTGTCGTCCAACAACAGTTTGTAAAAATGTGCCGGTTCGCTCACGTATTCGTCTGTTTCATGTTGACCCTTTGACCGAACTTGCCCCAGAGAGAGTTGAGACATAATTTAGAGATGGCGCGCATGCCGGGATTATTACTCTATTTAACCAAGTCGATCCCCAAACGTTCTCTGACACATGTCCTTATAACGTTCTTCGACTCGTAAGTGGTGTCCGGCCACGACCTTCAAAGCGTGAACTTTCCATCTTGATCTTCATAAACTTCTTGACGTAGCCTCTAAAGAGTCCGCGTCCTCGGTGGTGTAGAGAAAAATCCCAAACTTCGTAAATCTTCTCTATCTCGTTACCCCTTATCCAAGGCCTTGAATAGCTCGGGAGTACACCACGTGCCCGCGAACGACCTCTGCTCGTCGGTGTGTTCGCAACGGTTTTCTGTGACCGTCGTTCGGCGCACGTCTTACACAGCGGGAAACAAGAGCTTTTCGGCATTTCCGCATTTCATCATTGACGGGTAGGACGGGATGATATAATTTCCGGGGCGGTACGACTTTACATTTGACGAACCCGTCCAAGTTCGATCGACGCGCTCGGGATTTAACTATTTTGGTGGGGTAACCGGGGGTAACGACAGGGTAGGTCTTATAAAACTGAACCGTCGGGTACAGACTGACAAAGTCGACGTAATGTCCCTTTTCTCTACCGTCGAAGTCGTACAACAACTTGGTCACATTGGTCCTACCGCCGAAAAAGGCATCTCGCGGGTCTAACGGTGTCACGATCTCTTTAACGTCTATGTCTTTCGCATCGCATTCCCAGACCTCGACGAACGCGTAACCGGCCCTTCGTATCTTCTCGTTTTTCGCGGAGGTTCGTTTTCTGAGCGTGTCCATCTCAAATTGGTTCTTGTTATTGACGGTGTTTCGAGCGTAACACTTTTTTTACACCCGTGCCAGAAACAATCTTTGAAATTCGTAAACCGTCCTCGTGTCTTCACAATACCGTCGACTTTACCGATGTCGTCGGGGGCAGAGTCACCCTCGCCGCCGTTCAACGCGTGTCGTATGACGACGGCCGTCTCTTCGGCCACGTGATCCCAGCCAAGAAATGGATTTCGCGCTGTACGTATCGCGAACGACGTTATCGTTATGGACGGCTATCATCTTTTCGGGCATGTAAATTACTCCCGTAAACGGTCAGCCACACGGACGCTATCGTCACGTACTGTAAAGGATCTATGTTTTCCAAACGCGATAAAGTTCTTCCCTGAATTTCAACATGGACCGTCGTAATATGTCGACGTCGGACGGTGCAGTACTCCCTCAGTTCTTTCTGGAAATCAAACACGTCGTTCTTTCGCACCTCGTACCCACTTTAAATAACTCTTCCCTATTGCGTTTGTCTCATGTGATCGACGCCGTAATGTTTTTTTACCGGGCAACGGTTCCCCCGTAACGTTGATGACACCGGTTTGTTGAAATAATGAGGGAAATACCCTTTTTTGAGTTCGGTCAGACCAAACGTCTTTCGGAAATTCCGCCAGAGCGGGATTGGACAAAATTTATGGAATCGATAGAAGCGGAGCACCACCGACTTTCCATGTACATGATCTTGGTACCGTTGTAAATGCAGTAGGGTTTCACGTTATGCTCCACGAAAATACTTTAACAAAAACTGCGCGTCGTACGCTTTTGGCATTGTGGGCGATGAACGTGCCGTTTTTACCCAAGACAAAACTCGCAAAAACTCGTCGACGGTTGAAAATTCGTGTTGGTTACCGCCAAAGTCTTGGCACACGATTAGATTCGGTATGTGAACGCCGGTGTCTTGCGAGGCTTCTATGTCGTAAAAAATAATACTCTGTCGTCCGCTTTTTTTTACAACTGTAACAGGGTTTTGCACTCGGCCGGGCCGATTTGCATTTTCACCACCCTACATTTTTTCTGGACCATGAAACACTTTGTGCGTCGTCATTGTTGACGTATGCACGACAATTGGAACATTTGGAATGCCCGCATACGAGGGACTTCAAGTCCTTGGTCACCCGTTCGCACTCTAAACAATTTCTGAACGAGTGAACAAACCACGTCCCTATTCGCCGTCTCGCATGCCTCTGGCGCGGTTTATGTTCCTTAAAACAGGGTTCGCCGAAAAACGTCTCTATTACAATCGGCGCACACTTTCCTTTCACCCCCAGGGCAATCGTAACCGAAACACGATAGACACTTTTTTGGACATCTGTGACGATTCGTAACGTATAACCCTTCTTACAAGTATGACAGTAATGGGTCTTTACTCAAAAAAACCGTTCAATCTTCGTAATCACGTCGAAGTGATTTTTTATTCTTGTACAGATAGATCGCGTCGTCGTCACTTCCTTCGGAGCGTATAGATGATCTCGTTGAACCGTTCGCCGTCCACTACGTTGAACTGCACACCAAGTGATCGGCAAAACGTTTTCGCGTCTTCCAAGGTACAACCGTCATCCGGACGGGAACGCCGCTTCTTCGTGAAGTTTTAAACGCTTCGGTCCTTTGTAATTTACGACTGTCGTTGAAACCGTTTCGAAGCTGGAATTCGTCCATTTGTCTTTATGTTTGTTGGTCCACGCCGTCACGATGGCTCGTGCCAGACACGTGACGTCATCGTTTTTAATCGTGATGATACTTCTCTTACTTCGACGAGGTCTCCTTTGTCACCGGTTCTTTGGATCTCCCCTTTCCCCTCGGCATTATTCGTAGACTGGACGACACTATTTCTACTTTCGTCTAAGGGCACACTCGTAATATTCTATTATACTCTTGCAGTGCTTTGAATAAATCTTCGGCTAAATCCCACGAGACGTTTATACTATTTCGTACTGAACGGATTCGGGAATTTCGAGTGATTGATGATGAGGCGAAAATTTATCGCCGTTTTGCAAACCTCTATCGTTTATCACACGACCTTACGAGTTGTACAAATAAACGGTCTATATCGATAACCCGGTCGTCCCTCAACATGGACCACTCTATACTCGTCGAACTGGTTTTCAAATTTAACTGCGCGTCGAGGAAATTCTGTCGTAACGATAGGTCTGGCCCGTGTAGACACGTTTGGGTTTTAAATATTTTTTTTTAAATCGTCGGGTATCGGGAGATCTAATAACGGTTCGTTATAATTGAGTTAGTAATAGATCTCTCGGGCGGAATCGGTAAATCCAATAAACCGCTCGGTAGATCGTTGTGCATGAGACATGTTTTTTTTAAATTGAGGTGTAATTACTTATGGCCTTTTCAATATTTACTACACTATACATTGGAAAGCACCTACCAGGACACACTCGTGCGGTTAGTTTTACTGGGAGCACGGGAGCGTGACGTTTTTATCGGCACAGATAAAATTTGAAAAAAACCATCTAACGTCGTAACAAAACAAACACACACACAGTATTCTTATATATATCCACGTATATTAAATAACAAACGGGGTCACAAATGGGGACGTGACAAACGGAATTCCGGGAAATCGACACGTACAGACAGTTCTTGGAAAAAGGTGAGCTCAAGTGCCTTACATATACTACTCTAAACCAATAGGAAAGTTTGCCAGTTCACTTGCGGAAGGTCAGTGGTCTTTACCCGGGTAACCGGGGTTTCTCCTCCACCAATAAAAACTGGACGCCATCATATGACTGAAAGATTGTTGAGTATGGCGTAAAACAAAACAAAAATCAAATCAAATCAAATCTAAACCAATAGGTAATCGTGGATCTCTGCCAAACATTAAAAAGAAAGGTGATGTTCTGTAGATAATTGTCTGTATACAGGACCTATATACTACTTCCAATCACACTTTTGGTATGGTTGGAGGGTCCCTAGCATTTTTAACAATATTCTGTTGAACCTTTCACAAAAACCGCTTTCCATAGGGTGATATGGCGTTGTTCTAGATTTGTTCATTCCTGTAATTTGGCACAATTCTTTTATGAGATGACTTTTAAAAATTGGCTCCCTGATCTGTATGGATTTTCTTCGTATGATAAAATTGTAAAATATGCTTTCTACTGAAGGTTAGAAAATCTAAAAATAGTAATTCCAGTGGCTAAAAGGTTGTAATGTTTTGGAGAGGAGATCTATGATTTTCAGTGATTTTCTTAATATACATCTTTTATATTTTCTTATCCAATCTTGAAAGTCTACAGTCATCCTATAGCCAAAAAAATCTGTATGGAACAAATGACATTTCTTCATGTAAAGATGTTATTATTCTACGTATACATATTCAGGTAAGATGACTTGGTACTTCTGTATTCCATCTTTGTTAGTTTCTCTGTATACAATTTCACTTATAATCTTTAGCTTATCAAAGTTTCTCCAATAGGTCATGTGAGGAGGATTAAAAGGTAAATCCTCTTTCTTTGGTTTGAAATTACATCCGATGTATGGTATCCAGTATTGTAAAATAGGATGACTGGACTGTGCTGATATGATGTCAACTTCCTGTAGGACATGTGGAATTATGTCATCTGATATGGTATTTCCAGTCATTGGAAAACATTCAGCATAAGGTAAGATGTCTACTCCATTACATATAGACTGTATTGACAATCTGGATATATTGCAGTTGTAATCACTACTGGATGTTATTGCAGGTAAGTGGCTCAGACCATCTGCGTCTCTGTTACTCTTCGAGGCCGATAGACGATGTTGAAGTTGTAAGATGCAAGGTTTGCGACCCACCTTTGACTAGTGGCATCTATGTGAGCTGTTGTTATACATGTCAGTGGCTTCATCTGGCTTGGTTATTGTAGGTCAGTTCATCACTTTTTCAATCTTGCCCTACGGTTATACTCGAAAAATTCGAATAGCCCTATTGTAAATGCGGTTCTTTATGATCCTCTTGTACTTCAATCTGGTCGTAGTCACTTTTCATATCCAACACTGTAAAATATGAACTGCCTCCCAAGGAATCTAAAATTTCTTAAGTTTTCGGTAGTGCGTATGCATCTTTGATGGGAGTGGGGGTGTTAAACAACAACAAACAAAAACTCTTTGATGGCACGGGCATTCAGTTGTCTGTAGTCGACACGCATCTTTAATTCTCCAGTTTTTTCCTGCATAGCACAAAATTGCTTGTCCATGGTGATTCAGATCTTCTGATAATACCAGATGCTAGGAGTTGTTGTAAATGATTCCAAAATTGTTCTATCATGGACGGAGACAAGTGTCTGTGCTTTTGCTTGAATGGTATTTCGTTGTCTTGTTGTATCTTATGCTGAACTCTGTTACTGTGACCTGTATCTGTATCACTGGTAGAGAATATGTAGAATATGTCTTTGTTATGTTGGAGTATTATGTAACCTTCTTTTTATTTTCTTTAGTCAGGTTCTCGTCAGAAACCTTGAGCATCTTCAACTTTAAGTGATCTGGGATGGTGCAATATCAAGATCATCTGGCAGTATGTAACTTCTGGTTGTTTGTAGCACTGCACAAACTGGCTGGTATGGGAGATGTGTTTATCAATATAAGCAGCTACTCCCACCTTATCGTTGGGTGTATGATGATGCTCTTATTATACGCTGATTTTACTATTGGGAGTCGATGTTTGATTCTGGTTTGTTGTGGTTCTCTTAGACCTACACATCTAAATGCTATATAACATGGTGTTGTCATTCTAGCATATTATAGGGATTTGTCACCATTGTTGTGTTGCATATTTCTTAACAGAATGTTTATGAAGTTGGTGACAATAATTGTTGGAACCTGCTGACGATAATTTGTTGTTGATATAACTAACATAATACAATCTTGTAAGGCCAATTCTATCTATTTATCTATCTATCTATCTATCTACATTATATATATATATATATATATATATATATATATATATATATATATATATATATATATATATATATATATATATATATATATATACAAGTGTCAATTGAAGACATTTACTCGATAAGAATATTTCTTTATGAAAAGTAATATTATCCATGGTTCGACTACTTTAATTGTCGATGTGTAACTTATTAGAATTGTTAACAAAGAAATATGATATGTTTAAAAATTGCATCATCTGTACCCTATAATGTCTTTTTAAATCTTGCCGGATTATTTCTTGTTGATAATGCCATTATGCATGGGATTCATTACTTCTGTTATCAATGTACGACTTGTAAGAAATGTGAATGAAATTTTCTGGAAATCTGAATTTTTGTTTTAATTAAAAATATAGTTTTTACCATCAAAAGTCTCATTAAGGTTAGTGTAATACATTGCATAATTATTACTTTAATATAAATCATAAAATTATCCATGTCAATGTGTGACATGTAAGAATTGTAAACAGGATTTTCAAGAATTCGAGATATTTTAACAAAATACTTTCTGTACCCTAAAACACTTTTTCCAGAATTTGGGATTTCTTTTACATTTTGTTTACAAGTTTTTACCTCGAGAAGTTTTCTTGAAGTGTAATACACAGAAAAAGTTATTTCTCTATGACATATTATAATATCTTTCATGGTTTTCACTATTTTAATATATAAATATTACATTCATGAGAGGGTGATATTGCATATTTTCACCCCGAGGAGGCATCGTTGACCACTACTAACAATGCCCGCTCATGAATGTGATATTTCTTTCATTATACCGAGGGTCTTATTTGTTTGTTACCCTTAGAAGAATTTTGACGATACGTCAGATTTATTATTTGTCCTTCTGTGATACCACTTTATTTTTAGAAAATAAACATTAATTGGAGCTCTACTAATGAAGTCTAACTGACAGAAACGATTGTCGTCAGCATAATGATTTCTATTTATTATAATTATTATATCTATAATATTTAACATATTCCCATAAATATGTAATTGGATATGGTGTTAAATTAACATCAATTATAAACGGACATTTTACATCCCAAGTATTATCTAACAACCTTGAGGAATAAATACTGCACGTGTATTTAAATTAGCGCACTTATATTTGCGATCTGGGGGGGTTGTAGACTTATTAGCGCAATCTTGAATTCGCGCAATTACGGCAAGAATATTTTAAGATACCGGTTATATGGAAAAAATGGCAGACTATAGATCATGCGATTATTCTGTATGAGGAAAATACCCGTGATCAAATGTCACTGAACGCATCATCACAGCTTTCCTTAAGAATTTCTGCTTTAAAACCACTTCACGGTGGTTAGCTTGTGATAGATACCATTAGTTTAGTCGCTAATGTCGAATGACAGGGTACAATATTTTTAGCGCTGCACTTAAATTAGCGAAATTAACTTGAGCGCGAAAAGTGCTAATATTAGAATACCGCTAAAATAAGTACACATACAGCATAGCGTTTGCGCAGGTGACACCAAGGCGTCTTTATCTTTGTTAAATGAGCTGGTGACATTTTCGCATCTCTCTCAGCTAATCAGATTACGAGATTTGAACAGACGGTATAATATTTGGCATCCTGTAACTTGTTAGAATTGTTAATAAGATTTTTCAGAAATCTGAGACCTACTCCTTCATGAAAATATTAAAGGGGAATTAGCTGTGTTTACCCCGAAATCATTCCGATTTCTTCCTCTTTTTAATACTTGTACACTAACAAATAAGAGCTACACACAGGCATAAAATCTTACATTTCCATATATTTTGTAAAAATAAGGTCAGGTCCAGTATGGTATTCATATACAAATTTGAGTTAATAAATTGCAGACTTGTGTTTCTCAAGCAATATCCACAAAATATATAGGAATTGAAGAATTATTATGTCTGTCTATATCTCTTTTTGTCACTGTATATCAATCTATGTAGTACAGAACGGGAAAATGAAGGAAAAACATCTAATGTCCCTTTAAGGTTTATGCACAAAGAACAAAACATTAGATGACTAGAAACAAATTATACTTAGAACAAAAATACAGATAACTACGTGTGCATTGTCTCAGAATTTGATCCCAACTGTTTGTTAAATTTTACTATACATATAGTGTTGGTATATTTTTGTATATATATATATATATATGTATGTATGTATGTATGTATGTATGTATGTATGTATGTATTCTAACAAATATAAATTTGTATAGATATTTATAAGTAACACACATTAGCTTTTATTTTAGGTATACAAAACAAACTGAAAAAAGGTTGTTTGTATTGTCAATGTCTGCAATGTTCTGGAAATGCAAACGCAATAGATAATTCAGTAAAGCTGAACTATGAACAATTTGTGTGTGTTTTACTAATTCATTGCCTTTCAAAGATATCAGCAACATTTTGAGGCACTGGAATTTATATATTAGAGGGAGGGTATATCTCCGTCTAGGTTTTGGAAGGTTGGTGATTCGGCAGTGTTTTAGCTAACCTAGGACCCTACTTTTAATGTAAATAATAAATATATTCGGAGCATTATACTTCATTCAAATTAGCATAATTATGAAGTCAAATCACGGGTCTACTTGTGCTCCTTATCTGAGTTACAGGAAGATTTGAGCTCTGTTTTATATTTTGCTTGAAAAAGCGTCCTGTTAGTTTCAGCGTCAAAGGCATAAGAGCTAAACTTAATTTGATAGTTGGTGCTAGGGTAGTTAGGCTCTTACACTGCATCAGTTATTCGCGTTTTGCAAAATACCAAGACAAAATTACATTTCATATGGCCTCAACATATCTGCAGCTGACATCCCCGAGGATGTTGATATGTTGAACACTGGCAGTGGGAGTAGTTTTGATGAGAATTAAACATTTCACGAAATTGTAATATACAGTAATTAAGGGTTACCCTGTGCCTGTTTTACAAAAAGCCGACAGCTAAACTATGAACAATTTGTGTGTTTTATTTATCCATTGCCTTTAAAAGATATCCACAACATTAAGGTAACAAATTAAAAGGAAAATGATATCAAATATGTTGAATACTAATTAGTAGCTAATTTTTTTTCCATTTATTCTAAATATACATAACCAATTGCAAAATTACTTGTTTTATTGTTATTTAATTCTCTAAAAACGCAAATGCAATGAATATTTCATCAAAACTTCTCTTTAACAGTTTGTGTTTTATTCAATGACGTAAAAGATCCACTCAAACAAGGACAACAGAGAGAGTTTGTCAATATTTAGTAAATAATATCAATTATATGGACACATGAATTACAAATTATTCATGCATCTTAATTGTTAAAGTTAAAATGTGTAATTTGAATCATTGAATCATTGAAACGATGGTATTGAGTATTTGTATTGTCCTCTTTTGTAACACTATAACTTTGGTATTGTTAATGATATTAATTTTTAAAATTTTGAAAATTTCCTATTTGCGATGTAAATGTGACCGAGCGACAGAAGATTCCGGTGCGTTTATATTTTTAAGAATTATTTCTATCTTCTATTACACGTTACTAATTACTGGTATTCTGCTTACTTTCGTTAAGGGCTGATAAATCATTTAACAACACACAGCTGTAGGCTATTGTCTGTGAACTTAACTTTGATAAGTAAAAATGGAAAATCGGTGCCATTTCGTTCAGTAATGGTAATAGTTGAAAATATTAAGGATACTTTCGGCTATTTATTGTAATAGTTAAGAAATATTGTATATATATATATTGTGAATTAGTTGTTACCTGTTAACGTGAACGTTTCAACTCTGGTTCAGTTTCTATTTATATTTGCAATGGTGACATGCGGTTAAATTAAAATAAAGACAAAGTTAAAATAATTACAATGATCATTGACATAATGTACATAAAGCAAAGACAGACATCTAAAACTTTGAAGAAATCGGAAATATTATCTTACAATTTCTGAATATCATCAGTGATATATCACAATTAGTGAAGTACATATTGCAATTTGTAATATAAAGCATGATAGAAATGATTATAACAGTAACTTGACCAAAAGAGCCTGATCACGTCGCGTTAGCAAGGGCAGATCATCAGATCAAACGAGACGCATCAGCAAGACGTGATCCGGCTCTTAGAATCAAATTGCTGTTATAATAATAGAGGGCGAAGCCCTCATATATGTAGAGAAGCTCACATTTTTTAATTCCCACTACATCCGGGGACCCGTACTACTAATGGGAAAACTTACTTAGAACAAAAATACAGATAACTACGTGTGCATTGTCTCAGAATTTGATCCCAACTGTTTGTTAAATTTTACTATACATATAGTGTTGGTATATTTTTGTATATATATGTATGTATGTATGTATGTATGTATGTATTCTAACAAATATAAATTTGTATAGATATTTATAAGTAACACACATTAGCTTTTATTTTAGGTATACAAAACAAACTGAAAAAAGGTTGTTTGTATTGTCAATGTCTGCAATGTTCTGGAAATGCAAACGCAATAGATAATTCAGTAAAGCTGAACTATGAACAATTTGTGTGTTTTACTAATTCATTGCCTTTCAAAGATATCAGCAACATTTTGAGGCACTGGAATTTATATATTAGAGGGAGGGTATATCTCCGTCTAGGTTTTGGAAGGTTGGTGATTCGGCAGTGTTTTAGCTAACCTAGGACCCTACTTTTAATGTAAATAATAAATATATTCGGAGCATTATACTTCATTCAAATTAGCATAATTATGAAGTCAAATCACGGGTCTACTTGTGCTCCTTATCTGAGTTACAGGAAGATTTGAGCTCTGTTTTATATTTTGCTTGAAAAAGCGTCCTGTTAGTTTCAGCGTCAAAGGCATAAGAGCTAAACTTAATTTGATAGTTGGTGCTAGGGTAGTTAGGCTCTTACACTGCATCAGTTATTCGCGTTTTGCAAAATACCAAGACAAAATTACATTTCATATGGCCTCAACATATCTGCAGCTGACATCCCCGAGGATGTTGATATGTTGAACACTGGCAGTGGGAGTAGTTTTGATGAGAATTAAACATTTCACGAAATTGTAATAATATACAGTAATTAAGGGTTACCCTGTGCCTGTTTTACAAAAAGCCGACAGCTAAACTATGAACAATTTGTGTGTTTTATTTATCCATTGCCTTTAAAAGATATCCACAACATTAAGGTAACAAATTAAAAGGAAAATGATATCAAATATGTTGAATACTAATTAGTAGCTAATTTTTTTTCCATTTATTCTAAATATACATAACCAATTGCAAAATTACTTGTTTTATTGTTATTTAATTCTCTAAAAACGCAAATGCAATGAATATTTCATCAAAACTTCTCTTTTAACAGTTTGTGTTTTATTCAATGACGTAAAAGATCCACTCAAACAAGGACAACAGAGAGAGTTTGTCAATATTTAGTAAATAATATCAATTATATGGACACATGAATTACAAATTATTCATGCATCTTAATTGTTAAAGTTAAAATGTGTAATTTGAATCATTGAATCATTGAAACGATGGTATTGAGTATTTGTATTGTCCTCTTTTGTAACACTATAACTTTGGTATTGTTAATGATATTAATTTTTAAAATTTGAAAATTTCCTATTTGCGATGTAAATGTGACCGAGCGACAGAAGATTCCGGTGCGTTTATATTTTTAAGAATTATTTCTATCTTCTATTACACGTTACTAATTACTGGTATTCTGCTTACTTTCGTTAAGGGCTGATAAATCATTTAACAACACACAGCTGTAGGCTATTGTCTGTGAACTTAACTTTGATAAGTAAAAATGGAAAATCGGTGCCATTTCGTTCAGTAATGGTAATAGTTGAAAATATTAAGGATACTTTCGGCTATTTATTGTAATAGTTTAAGAAATATTGTATATATATATATATTGTGAATTAGTTGTTACCTGTTAACGTGAACGTTTCAACTCTGGTTCAGTTTCTATTTATATTTGCAATGGTGACATGCGGTTAAATTAGAATAAAGACAAAGTTAAAATAATTACAATGATCATTGACATAATGTACATAAAGCAAAGACAGACATCTAAAACTTTGAAGAAATCGGAAATATTATCTTACAATTTCTGAATATCATCAGTGATATATCACAATTAGTGAAGTACATATTGCAATTTGTAATATAAAGCATGATAGAAATGATTATAACAGTAACTTGACCAAAAGAGCCTGATCACGTCGCGTTAACAAGGGCAGATCATCAGATCAAACGAGACGCATCAGCAAGACGTGATCCGGCTCTTAGAATCAAATTGCTGTTATAATAATAGAGGGCGAAGCCCTCATATATGTAGAGAAGCTCACATTTTTTAATTCCCACTACATCCGGGGACCCGTACTACTAATGGGAAAACTTCTGCTCACATCGGGAGTTTGCGCGTGACAGAAACAAAATGTCGGAAATGCGAAGTCATTACTTTTAAACTGCATTACAAATAAAGTAATAAACTACCGTACTAGCAAACGTGTTGCAGACCAAGACTAGGCCATAACGACCAGAGTTGTACATCGAACCCGATCACGAAGCGCCTCAATTATTCTGGTAATGTGAACTACACGAAATTATGGGTATGCTGGAATAGAGAAAAATATATTGAATAAAAACATGTTTGTGCATTTAATTCATGACTAATAAATACCACATAGATTCTATTTAAGTTTTAGCACAGAAGAAACAGTCAGTCAATCAATATTTTATTTAAAACAATGAGTGAATAACCGGGACATTTACGTGATAAAAACACTGAATATTAATCCCTTTGCCTTTGGTGATTCTGTCGTGTTGCCCCCAAAGGGGGCAAACACGACGGGATCCCCAAAGGGATTAACTGAACATGTAAAACTGTTGATGAATGCCTTCGCCCTCTCCATAGGTTTACCTATGTATTATTTATAGAGGGCGAAGCCCTCATACATGTAGAGAAGCTCACAATTTTTATTCCTACTACATCCGGGGACCCGTACTACTAATGGTAAAAATTTTGCTCACATCGGGAATTTGCGCGCGACATAAACAAAATGTCGGAAATGCAAAGTCATTACTTAAAAGCACATTGCAAACGAAGTAATAAACTACCACACTAAGAAACGTTTTGTAGACCGAGACAAGGCCATAACGACTAGGGTTGTACATCGAACCCGATCACGAAGCGCCTCCATTATTCTGGTAATGTGAACTGCACGAAATGATGGATACGCTGGGATAGAGAAAAATATATAGCATAAAAACATGTTTGTGCATTTTATTCACGACTAATAAATACCACAGATTCTATTTACGTTTTAACACCAAGGAAACAGTCAGCCACTCAATATTTTATTTAAAACAATGAGTGAATGACCGGGACATTTACGTGATAAAAACACTGAATATTAATCCCTTTGGTGATTTTGTCGTGTTGCCCCCGGCAGGGGGCAAAACGACGAAAACCCCAAAGGGATAAACTGAACATGTAAAACTGTTGATGAATGCCTTCGCCCTCTCCATAGGTTTACCTATGTATTATTTTAAATTTATTATATACCCATTCATAATAAACTTATTAGATACGGATGTTGCAACTGTTTTACGCCAGAATGCATGTCAATCAGAATGCCTCAACCGGAAGACATTTTTATTTTGCCAGGTTGCGACGTCATAGTAATTTACGTCAGAATTTTGTGACGTTGCATGGAGAAAGTAATCCTACTTTGTTTTCTACGTCATCAGTTTCATAGAGGAGTGATATGGATTCAGAAAACTACAGTGTGATGATCCGGGATGTCAGATCACATTCTATAAAAATCAACAGAATTAAAGTTTGGAATATTGATAGGTATATAATAAATAGATATTATTATAACAGTAACTTGATACTAAGAGCCGGATCAGGTCCAGCTTACAGGGGAGATCATCAGATCAAACGAGACGCGATCTGATTATCTGCCCCTGTCAACAAGATGTGATCTGGCTCTTAAGATCAAGTTACTGTTAAAATGATAAATTGATTATCCATCCATGATAAACTAATCAATTAGATATGTGTCAAACGGTAAAATACGTTTTTGTTTACATTGAGCTTAGTAACTTTCAACCACTATTGCTATGGGGGAAGTAGGTCGCGCAAGAAAATATCAAATGTACAAATATGGAGTTTGTTCACTGGTCATGGTAACGACTTAGATTGATGTAAAATAAAAAATAAAATATATACAGGCATAAAAATTCTTAAATTCCTTTACATGTTGTGAAAATTGCTCGAGAAACCAAGTTTGGCAATTATTTGTTTGCAAATATTTAATTCAACCTTACATTTTGTATATGCATACGACACTGTCCTTTAATATATGTTTACGCTCAAATAATCTTCATCAACAAAACACCAATAGTCAACATGTTGAATATCTACAATTCCCACTTCAGAAGCTTACTATTAATGCGTCAATACTTACATGGATAAAGTGAATTGAGTCAAGTTAAGTCCACACATTGTGTGTCACATCATAAATATGTAGCAATTATTCTGACACGACAAAATATTTAATATCCTATACTTATATTTTGTGATATATGTCACACATGTAACACTTTAATTACAAGTAGACATAGAAAGTATAGACATGGCTAGTTTTACACCATTTCAGGGATACGTCTATACAACTAGGGGAATTGGTGGCCTGATATTTGATACGTTTTTCATACATTTCTTTTAAGAAATTGTTTTTGACAGAAAAAAACATGATAATCAATTAGTTTTACTCGTCAAACCTTGCGGTAACAATTAGACTCGCCTAGATTAATTAATAGTATAGTCTATTGTCATAATTTAGGAGTGAGCAAGTTCATATTGCATGTAAAATTATTATATTTTTTTATTTAAAATCAAGACCCTCTAATTTCTGACAGTGGACCTAACCATACTTTAAAATGGACAAGTCCAAATGTGACTTCATGGGTTGATGAGTCAATGAAACAATACACATCACCATTGCATCATACAATTTTTAATAAAAAAAACAACGCAAGGCCATTCAAAATAAAAAGACATTAAAAAATAAAAACAAAAACATTACGCGTCGGTCATTTTCATTTTAAGTCTGATATATGTCGGTTCGCGTGAAAATCCACTTAGTTTATAATCTGGAAATTACAGTTATTTCCCTTTGTATATCAAAGATGGAGACCGCAATCGTCAGCGTCCAGGACTTTAATTCAGAGAAACTGCAAAGGAATTGGACAACTTTGAAATTTTGCAGATCTGTTGTAAATTTTCAAAGTTTAGCAAACCAAGGGTGTTGATTTATTGTGCAAAAAAGAGAAAAAATGAATGCACATGTCTTGACAGGGTTACTGAAAGGTATGTTTACACACGTGGGGCTACTCGTGCAAATTCAAAACATCCAGTAACACCAAGACTGAGTTCATAATTTGACAAGGCATTTTTAAGACAAGATTTAAGCTGTAGTTCTAATGATAAATATTCCGCACTTCATTAGCAGGTGTTGTACTGATATTTGCATTAACTGTGGCACAAAGGAATTTACACTCTCTGCACAAAGCAGTGAAACTGAAACTGGGTGCAGATAAACGTATAGGAAGGAAACTTCAGGTGACCACACAGAACAAAAAAAAAAAGAAAACTTGATACATTCATCTTGTTTATAATATCTTACTTTGCTATAGACTGAGTCTAAATAACTGGTTTTGCCTGATTGAAATAAAATGGTTGAAAAATAGGTAATGGCGGCGGTCTGTTGAAATTAGAGAGAGGAACTGAAAGAAAGGGACCGTTTATTGCTCAAAATGAATGTAAAATAAAATCAGCCGAAAGTAATGTTTTCCGACTATTATCGTATTATTTGTATTCATTTTATTACATTATTTAATACATTAGGAGTTATTCTCCTTCAAATCACTCTTTTGTCCGGAGTAAAAGAACGGTTATCCACATGACCCAATTTATTGACATCACATGGCTAACACAGAGATTCCCGTAGGAAAAATATTTTCAAATACTGAAGCGAACACAGAAAAAGTATGTAGAAAAGATATAGGATATACTTTTTTGTTTTCTATTGATATCTGCACATTGGTTTTAATCGGACAATCAATTGAATTGCAAATTGAAATCTAAATTTCCTATCAAAAGTGACTTAGACTATAACGTTTGTTTATTCCTTGAATTTGCGTGGTTGTTACTTAAAGGAAATTACAAACATTGAAAGACAATACTGTTTAATTTAAACATTTATATACATGTAATTTGTGTTCAATAAAGAGATTGTAAATCAAATTTAGTAATTTATTATAAATCACATATGAAAAAGTCTATATATGAAAAATAGGAACAGCAGTAGCTGTTGGCAGACTACAATGAATTACTGCAACAATGTGGAAGGCATGTTCAGTATATAAACTCTTGGCATCTTAATGTCTGCAGTCTCCTGCTCCTGCTCAATTTAAAACAAGGTTTGAGAAACAATTTCATAATGTCCTAAAAAGATGCTTTTCCAATTTTCCAGAAGACTCCACAACGACAATAAGGCAGTTATGTTTCATTTTGTTTCATTCTGAGTAGCTTTCAGTAAATATTTCAACATTACACCTGCGTAGCAGAGGTTATTCTTGGCTCAAAGTCTACAATACAAACGTTATGTGTATATTACATCTAGTTTTCTACAACACTGATCTGAACGTCACATAATGACATTCAAAATGGTCTAGGATCATTTTTTGGTTCGCTGTGACATCAAGCTTTCATAAATTTTACGTATCTTCCTATAACTATGTTTGTTATGCTGTTACCGACCATGAGTGCTGTAACATTAGAAAGAATGGAATCTTATTCATTACACAGAAAGTAAAGATATTATTAAAGAAATTGATAAATTCTATTTCTGGACTCGCGGAGGGTTTGGCTGGTCAACATAGAATGTGTATAGTTCTATCAAGGTAAATTGGTCGAGTCTAAATTGAATCATAATAGGTGTAAAACAAAGTATTAAAGCTGTAGTAATACAGAAAAAACAACATTTTGCTAAAAGACCTAGTCTCCAAACATTACAATTATATTGTATTTTAGAAATCCCAGCATCTTCTTCATCAACTTCAGTCTATTTATATGTAAAATCAGAGTGGTGTTGGACAAAACAATTATCATGACTAGATGTTTAAATATTCGGATACCACTTTTATTGAAAATAGTAGTTGATGATGCCAAAAAGTCTCGCTTTGATTTTTTACGCGGAATTGTTTTTCTGATTTACACCGCTTCTGGAATAATCAACTGTACAGTTTCTCCTTAACGACTGTCAATATCTTGGTAAGGAGTAAATATAAAGGTTTGGTAGAACATTTCCTGGATCTTGCTATGTATCTCTGTTTATATGGGTTTTATGCAGTTTAAGTATCCAATATAAATATGGTAGCTCAAAGTCAGTATCGGTTGTAGGTACATCAAAAGAGCGTAATACGGACATGTGATTTTGAAGGATCACGTCCTTTGAAAGCGGGATACATTTGTATGTAACATTACCAAAATTCGTATTGGACCCTAGTTCTTCTAATAAAAAATTATAGTAATGTGCCTTACAAAAATAAAAATAATTATTTGAGGCTTTGTCTGTTGGGACCAGTACAAAATGGTCATGTAATCTATCTACCTCGGTTACTACTTCTGGATCACTAAATACAGAGGGATAAGGTGTTTTCATAGTTTTTAAGTTTTCGAATACGAGATTTTATCAACCATCGTATAGCATTTCCTGGACCTTGCAATATGCCTCCTTCTAGTACCTTTTCGTTTGCAAATATATTTTTGGGGTTTTTTTTTCACAATGATACTTAGGTAATTCCTTACTACTTTCCTATATATCTTTGTGTACAAAGGTTCGTCGATTATGAATTATCAATCCATTGATATAAAACTGTATTTGAAACGCACACTAGTTTTCCTTTATGGACACATTCGCATTCGCAAACATGATCAATGTAGATATTTAGCTGCTGTATTTTTTTCGTTATTTTCCTTTTAGATCACCAAAGCCAAAGGATCACGGTGCCTATTGCGATCATCTTTTGTCTGTCGTCGTCCGTCGTTAAATTTAACACATTTTCGACTTCTTCTCAAAAAACAATGGGCCAATTTTAACTAAACATAGCATATTGCATTCCCATGTGAAGTCCCATACATTTAGCGAATACAAAGGGGCTAGGACACATTGTGTCCTAAAAGAGGCCAACAAGGACCAAAACTTGGTACATCTTTAAAAATCTTCCTCTCATGAACCAGTGATCAGATAATTTTCAAATTTTTTATGCATGATTGTAACATCAATATCTTCAAGGTTCACGAATAAATATGAGCGATTGAATAACATAGTGTGTAGTTGTATACAAATGGCTTAATAACTCAAAACTGATTCACTTTTTGTATACAAAAATATCTGAGAAAGTTGTAAGAAATTGTTTAAGGATCATTATGACAAAATCTTATGATCATGGGGTCAAAGGTCCAGGTCACAGGCACCTAAGTAAACAGATAATATAAGATTTTTTGTCAAATTTGGGACATCATTTACTTCTTCTCAAGAACAAGTGGGCCATTTCATCCATGTATCATCCCCATGAAAAGGGTTAGGATCCATAAGGGGCCCAAAAAGGGACCAAAAGGACGAGAATTTGGTACATCTTAAAAAATCTTACAAATGATCAGATGACTTTCAAATTTTGTATGCATAATTGTTAAGTCATTATCTATAAAGTTAGCAAAAGAAAATGAAATTTGTCGATAACGGTCCACTAGAGGGCGCTTGAATAATAGGATAGAATTGTACACAAATGGCTTAATAACTCAAAACTGATTGACTTTATATATAAAGATATATTTGACAAAGTCGTCAGGAATTATATATATTTACAAAATTTCAAGGTCATGGGGCTAAAGGTCAAGATCTCAGCATCGAGTTTTATCTGTTTGATCTGCGTTTGCCAACGAGATGTAATCTGGCTCTTCGGATGAAGTTACTGTTATAATGACAAATTTATTATATACCCAACAGTTATTAGATAAAATAACAACAAAACAAATATATGGAACCAATTATTCAACTTTCTGCATCACACTGTGAAATCTACAATATCAAACCTCGGAGTATTGATACGAATATAATAAAAACCACGCTTGACGTCGTTATAATCTTAACTCTTTGTATGTTTAGTTCATGCATAAATACAAAGTTTTGTCGATATCACCGCATGTATTAACTGAACATTTTTACAATTTAAAATACGGTTTTGCCTACCTCATTTAAAATACATATTCTTATAAAAGACTCATGGATGACCCTAATATATATATATATATATATATATATATATATATATATATATATATATATATATATATATATATATATATATATATATATATATATATATATATATATATATATATATATATATATATATATATATATATATATATATATAATATACTATCTATATATATATATATATATATATATATATATATATATATAATATATATAGTAATATACTATATATATATATATATATATAATTATATATATATAATATATATAATAATCTATATATATATATATATATATATTAAATATAAATATTAACTATATATATATATGGCCGGAATTCGTTATATGGAATGGGGTCTACAAATTATATTGATTGATAACCAGTTGTATAAGGTAACATAATTTACACCTGAAATCATGTATCTCAGATGGACATCCAAGCCAAGCATTTATAATATAGTCAATTTAATCTCAATAAAAGTTAAGTTTATTTAAAAAGAAAACATACAGGTTGAAAAATACGATAGATAGATATCGAAAGTCTTTTTTGTAAAACATCTCGTTATACAACACTAAAACTATATAATGAAACCGTCATCAGGACTTATAAGTTCGTTACATGTGATACCTCGTGATAGGCGTTCAGATGTATGCCGAATTAAATGCAAGGGTAATAGAGATATTCTCGTTATAAACGGAATCTCGTTTCAAGTGATCTCGTAATAAGTGTTGTTGACTGTACATATATTACTTTATTGACAAGGGGTCGTCTCAAAGTAATTTTAAACATATTTTCTATAGTCAAGGGGAAGGATAATCGTGTTCACTTGTCAGGTAAGGCGGGGAGTCATAGATAACATTTATACAGATACTAATCTTGGGCGGTCTGAAGAACGCTCACATAGTAGGGGGAGTTTTATACACAAAGGGCGTCTAAGGTAGTGTGGATTGCTGTACAATACACAAACAAAATCCCCTTCGACTTTGAGGGCAGTACAAAATTTAGTCATTTTAAAAAGTTTAAATTTAATTCTAATTTTAATTTGATAATCTGTACATAGAAATCTCAGACACCAATATAAAAATCAAAGATACCAAAGTCTTATTTTTCGTTATATCCAGGATACAAATCCGGTGAATATTTAACAAACAGAAATTCTAGCGGTGGGATCAGGTGCCATGAAGAAAGCATTCACTTGTTGACCGGTTACAACCGCCGTGATTCTATAGTCAATATGAAATAAATATGCGATGAAGAAATCGTCGTCACAATTGGTACAGGAGACTAAACAACGCTACTGAAAGTATCAATCTTCGGGATGATGGAATTTGTTATCTATTTTTCATTTTTTTAGGAATAACATAAAATTGTCAAGTATCAAAATTTCTGTTGTTACCGGTAAATATCTGTCTTATACAAAATCGATCTTTTATCTCTCATGTTTTCTAATGTGTCGCGTACAGAATTTAAAGAAACCTGCGATGGTGTCACGTTCGACCAATCAAAATAAGACTTACAAAATCTTGAAAGTAAACATATTCTGAATTAAAATATTTTCATTGAATATTTTCGTTCTCAAAATATAGCTTTATTTTTTTATAAACACTGATAAAACTTGATCAAAATCATTTGACGTTAATGCACGTTAAGTGTTGACTAACTATTTCAAATCCGTATCGTGATTAATATAAATGTTGATTCAATATTTTTCCCACAATATCTTGATTGATATATTATGGAATAATGATACGTTGTCAGGGTATAATTTTGGTCAGGGTATAATATTGATTTCTGTAATAGGGCCATGATTTGGACGTTCATTATCAGGATTAGATGGAGAGTCATTGTGGCCTCTAGTTCCTGGAATAGGTCCATGATTTGTATGTACATTGCCATATATGATCAAAACCAGAAATATTAAAAGTCTTATGCGATATACCAAAGTCTGATACTTATTGCCTAAATTATATCATTAAAAATCGTTTTGCCTAGTAAGACAGGGCAGGTTATGTATTTGTCGACTCTGTTAGGAGACAATTGTACTCCCTCTTAGAATTTGTGGTGGCGTCTCCATATGAGTGAGAGATTCTTGAGTGGGACGTTAAACAATAATACAACAACAACAACAACAACAACAAAAACAACAACAACTGAAAATAAATTGAATGCGACTAATGGGCAACTTAACAAATGGATTCTCTTATAGATGGAATGAATATCAATTGTCGGCATATTTTATTCATTGTAGGCAATGTAATATGGTAGCTTGTCTACGGCTATATATTTTCAGTTTTAAAGTTAAGGTCTAATCGAGGAATATATTTTTGTTTATTAAAATGACAGAATTTGGGTCTTTTTTAAGAAGACGAAATAAAATTGCATTGATCAAGTCAATATTATAAAGCCGTTCAGCGTACAAGCTCTAACATGAAGGATATCTATACTGTTGCAATGTTGAATGAGGAAGATCAAGTTATAGAACTATATTTTATATCAGAACGTGACGTAAGTGGACACACTTACAGATTAAAGAACATTGGTCTTTGAATCTGTAATGGTTGCATTAATAGGAATCGATAATAGGAAGAGTGAAATGGGTAGAGAAAAATCTTGGTGTACCATTCAAATAAGTATTATGAACTAAATGAACCTTAGATAGACAATGATCCCACGCAGATCCATATCTCAGCAATTAACTGCGATTATACTGCTTAAAGTGTAAATGTAAATTTCAATTATGAATCACTTCAGTGTAGGAAAAAGTTTACTAATTACAATGCGTTTAGCAAGGATAGGGTTAAATGCATTATCAACAATAAGTGTGGGTCATGATTATTCTATTGTACGGTTGTTAGATCTGCAAGTCAACGTGTTAATTTAAGACTCAGTAAAGTATTACTTAATTAGAAGAAATCTACTTCAAACTACATGGACATTAAATAAGAAATGGTAAACTATTTGGGCTTATTTATGTACAGCCATGGTAAACAGTAAGGTTTTATTCATTAATATACCGCTTAATTTCAAGTAAACAGAAGTACGTTCATTTTTAGCTCAACTGGCCTGAAGGGCTTTGTCCTGGTAAGGGGCTTCAACTTTGCAAAAATAAAAAGGATTGAACTTATAAGAGTTTCAAAAGGGAATAAAAAGGATCAGATATTGGTACATCTTTAAAAACATCTCATGAACCAATGACCAGATGGGTTAAAACAAGGTCGCCAGAAGTACTGTATAACGGCCTACCAAGAAGCGGAGTCAATCAGATGTGGATCCTAAAGAATTCAAATGAATTGTTGGAACATTTAAAATCTCCCAAGTCTTTTGATTTTTTGTCCCTTTACACAACAATCCCTCATCAAAAACTCAAAAACAAATTAATTTTTATTATACAAAACTCTTTTGTATACCAAAATGGAAATCGCAGATATAAATATTTGACGTTAGGTCATGAAGAACCTTATTTTGTCAAGGAACACTCTGATTCCAATAGCAAGTACACTGAAGACGATATTATCAAGATGCTGGGGTTTCTGGTAGACAACATCTTCGTGTTTTTTGCGGGAAAAGTTTTCCAACAGATTGTTGGCACTCCAATGGGTACCAATTATGACCCTCTCTTGGCTGACATATTTTTTATTCATATGAAACGGAATTTATACAGTCTCTGCTCTCCAAAGGAAATAAACAGTTAGCATCTCGGTTCAATTTTACTTATATGTATATCGACGATGTTCTGTCCATAAATAATTCAGAATTTCAGAGTTACCTCGGCCAGATATACCCTGTTGAGCTAGAGATCAATGAGACGACAGAGAGCAACACACCTGCTTCTTAGCTAGATTTACTCCTGTCGATTGGAAAGGCGGTCAACGTCACTCTATGACAAACGAGACGATTTCAATTTCCTTTTTACAAACCCGTTTCTAAGTAGAAATATTCCATCTTCTAATGCCTATGGCGTTTTCATTTCACAATTTATACGTTATGCCAGGGCATGCTCCTCTTATGCTCTTCTTTATTCTGAGAGCTAAACGACTAGTCAATAAACTACTTACACAAGGTTATGTTGTTGAACGCTTGGAGTCGTCGTTTAAGAAGTTTTATGGTCGATACGGATCTTGTTAAACATTATGAAGTCCCCCTCTAACGAATATCAGAAAGTATTCTGGAGCACGGCCACAGACAGTGACTCCGTTTGATCATTCATGCTTTTCACCGAACTTGACCTCATCACCAAACTTGAACTTTTTACCGACTTAACCCGTTCATCGAACTAGAAAGGTTTCCATGGAACATTTGCGACGGGTCTGGCATGCCAACAGAAGATGCTGACTCCTTCCGAACACCTGGTCTTATCTTGTTTGGGATTCGTAATTGTTCTTCATGGTGAGACCATTTGGACATCTAATTCGTCGTGTTATAATAAACTTGAGTTTTTTATTATTGATTGGTACTTCTTCAAATTTACTTTCAAATTTGCGAATGGAAAAGAAGGTTCCATGGTACCGTTTTTCTTCAAAAAATATATATCTTTTTAAAATCATAGCTCAACTGATGAAGTCTCATTGAAAGAAACGACCATCCTGTACATTATAACGTTAGTATTATTTTTATAATATTCATAAAATAGTTCCTAGGTGCCCTTCAGTGACATAGGGTATAGGTTTTATACCAATAGCTTTATAACTCGAATCTGATTGACGTTTTTTTATACAAGATCTATTGGGAAGGTGTTATTAAGTGTTACAAAAGAGTCCAAAACAAATGCTCAAGACGATCGTTTCTGTCAATAAGACTTCATCAGTTTGAGCTCGAATTGAATATAGATATATTTTCGAATGGAAAAAGTGTTATAACATAAGTCCAAATTATAGAAATAAATAAATGAAGGTATAAATAAAGCGAAAGAGGGGGAATCCTGCGTGAAGCGTCATCTCTGTTGTTGCTGTAACTAAGTTTAATGTGAGAAGTGAACAACAATATGGTCACATCCAATCTAATTAAAAACCGATCACTAATCGCTCACGATTTCTGATATATCACGTATAGGATCTAACGCAATCCGCTATTGGGTCACGCGCAGATGATCTTGCAGGTATGTCATTTTCGACCAACGAAAAAGCGACTTACAGAATCTTGTAAGCGATCAAATAGAAAAGAGATGTAAACATTTTAACATTATCAACAAAACGAAGCATACAAATTCAGTAGTACAGAATTATATTCCTAACCCTGGGTTGGTTCGAATCACAAAACATATTCTGATGGGATTTGGGGACTGACGGTTTACTTTTTCATAAAGTGAATAACATCTCTGTGCCATTAATTTTTGTTAAGCTATTTCTTATTGGTTGAACATAACACATCAACGAGAGGTCACCCGTACGTGACCACATAGCGAATTTCAATAGATCCTCCTCGCGACACATCAGAAAACGGGAGCGGTGAGGAATCGATTTTTAATTAGATTGGGCCACATTAACATGGCGTACGACAATTTACTACATGTACTCTATATGTGTTCCCTTTCGCTAACTAGCTTCAAGGAAAACAAATATGTGTCCTGGACATTCTGAAGATTAATACTTTGGTATCTGAGATTGTTTTAAATTTAATATTATCAATGGTATTACCTAAACTGTAAATGTAAACTAAAAACCTTTAAACAAAAACTCCGCCGGGTTATATATATATATATATATTATGTAATTTGAATGTAAATTAATATATAAAAATCTCAGATACCAAAGTATAAATCTATAGAATGTCCAGGACATAGATACAAATCCGGTAAAAAATGGACAAACACGGACCTCTGGAAACCAAGAGGTGGGATCAGGTGCCATGGAGGAGTAAGCATCCCCCGTCGACCGGTCACACCCGCCGTGAATCCACAGTCAAGTCCAATTAACAAGTGAGGAGTGTATCCTCGTCACAGCTGGTACAGACGTCTCAGCAACCGCCAACGAAAAGGCAACTCAACATTTCACTTAGTTAAACAGAGTAGTCGCAAACGAGACTATTATACCGACCGTAAAACTTGCGGAACGTTGACATTAAACGCGGTTTTCGATATCCCTGTGTCAATAATTTGTCATTGAGTAGTTTACCTCTGTATATGAAATTTTCATATGTTGTGCACGCCCTGGCATATCGGATCATTTGTGAAATATCCATATGCCGGTGACTGAGGGATATTACTACTTAAATGTGGAAAATTTACGATGGGAAAGCCGAAATCGTGGCGTTTATCGTATAGCTTAGTTGCTAATTTCCCGTCTGTGTCTATATTAAGTAAAATGTCTAAGTATGAAGCGTGTGTTCTCAGAGTGGTGTTTGACGAAATAAGTATCCTGATAGCCAATCACTAGATATTTACCACCTTTAGTGAAAAAGCAGTTGTCTACGACGCTGAAAAGTCTTTCTTTTATTTTTTTTATGTGGAATAGTAGTGTAAAGAGTAGATAAGTCATAAGTTTTGATACTGTGAATTCGACAAAAATTGTGCGCCTTCAAATTTTCTAAAAGCTGTTTAGAATTATTAAGTATCCACATCTGATTTACACCGCTTCTGGAATAAGCATCTGTACAGTATTGTTGAAGTTTCTCCTTAATGGTTGTCAATATCTTGGTAAGGAGTAAAGATACTTTATATATGATACTTTTACAATACATATGATAATGAAATAAAATCTGTTAAAATTTGTTAAAATCTAAAGTATAATTATCGTAGTCTCTATATTGAACTGATTATCTAAATATCAAATATGAGCTATGATGTTTTACATATTGAAAATTACTATTTCTACCTATGTGGTTATGATTTTATCCATTCATTAATTTAACGAATTGTCTTAAGCATTTGTTTTTGTACTTCTTTGTGAAGATATACCTGTGATATTGTTAATGATATTCATAATCACTCGGTTATTGCCACTCCTGGTGGTTTGTCGACTCTGCAATTGCATGCATAAGCCCAGTGCCAGGTATTTCGGCAATACCCGATTACTTAACACTAAACCAAAATGAAGAAGTATCAATGGATAATCGAAACTCAAAGTCTATTAGAATACGACTAATTAGATATCAAATGGTATCTCAACATGAAACACATCTGCGAATCCCAAACAGGAAAAAGGGAGTCACTGTATATAGCCGTGCTCCTGAATACGATCTAACATTCCTGAGAAGAAGGCTTCATATTGTTTTACAAGATCCCCGTACATAACCTTCCTTAGCGGAAGTAATATTTCACACAAATACCACCATTCAATATTTATTTTCTATGAATGAACCGTGTATGAAGCTGGCTTAAAAGCAATGACACCGAGACAACAACTCCGATAATATGTATGTAATCGGTCATCACATTGTGTCAATAATTACGTGTACCGCACGCTGAAACATTTCAAAGTCATACAGGAATATATGTCAGTCTAAACTCTAGCCTAATTCCTTTGATACTGACAGTAGATCTATGCTGTAAAACAACGCTTCAATTACAAGTCACAAATTCAATGTCGGATTATCCAGACGAAGCATACAGGTCGGCCCGTTAAATTCACTTTAAAAGTATGCTTATGTGATTGATACAATGCTTCGAATATATCTAGAATTTACATTTAAAGTAGTGACCTAGGCTAAACAGGCGAAAACACGGCTATCAATACTGATTAAGTTCTGTCATCGGTATTTCTACTCGTCTATAGGATCTTTTGTTTTAGACGTTAGTATTAGGTTAATCGCCAACCTTCGAAAGAGATACATGGAATTGTACTCTTAAACATATAAATTCCAGTTCATAAAAATCGACAACAGGAAAACGCAAACCCTACCAACTGTACAAATAACATCAATATCACTAACAATTCCCGCGTGTCATTTGAATTAACCCACTTTCACAACAAACCTCTGACCGTGCACACGTATAATGTGACGTCACTAACCCAATTGAATTTCTAAATTTGACTCTACTTTCGTCTCGACTCTAGGATGAATCACATTTTGTTTGATCTATCCTATCAAAGCTGAATTGTTGAGTTACATTAATGCTGTATATAATGTGGTTCAAATGTATTTAAGTCTAAGTTTTGCACTATTTTCTGTTGTGTAACACTTTGTAATTATAAATATGTCCCTTTCCTGCTTCTATCAAGCAGTTAGAATAAAAAACCTCATATACCAAAGCATAAATCAATAGAATGTCCAGGACATAGATATAAATCCGGTAAAAATGGACAAACACGGACCTCTGGAAACCAAGAGGTGGGATCAGGTGCCATGGAGGAGTATGTATCTCCTGTCGACCGGTCACACCCGCCGTGAGTCCACAGTCAAGTCCAATGAAACATGTGAGGAAAATAATATAATTATCATTTGAGCTTGTATTTATGAATAGGTATGAGAGAAAAATATACTTTAAAATGCATTAGATATCATTAGATATACGTTTATTCCATCCTCGGGATCACAAAATCGTGTAAAACCTTTTTCAAGCCTCGGCTTTTACAATATTTTGTGTTTGTGATTTGATGGAATAAACGCATGTCTAATGATAGCATATGAAAGAGTCTCAATATATTTACTTTGTTAAAACACTCGAGTTATTGGAAGTGCGTGTATTTTTCAAGCATCCCATCAGTTACACCAAAATGTGTCGTTTACTCTTTTTTGGCTTGATCATACCTAACTCGAATAAATACAGCTTCTTCTTACGCCAAGGGTCCTTCAGAGGGCTTGAGGACAAAGTGGTGATAAACGCATAACGTCCAAAACAAATTTCATTGGACTAATCGCAGGAAGTAACCTGAAGAGTATGCAAAAGATGTGATTTCCAGGAACCATGGTACAAATGCAACATCATAAAGTCTAACGGAAATAACTATGACGTACTATGACACAGTAAAATAATTCATCCGGTTGAAACATTCTCATTGTGTATGCATTTAGGTGTTAATGTAGTGATCGAAGTTAGCGAAATATAACCACTGGATTATTCGGGTTAGGAGATCGCTAACTCTCGAGGAATGTAAACTGCAAATGAATGGTATGTATACACTTGTTATTTTTCTCAATTGGTCATGATAAATAAACTTTTATTTACCAGTAATTTGAAAAAACGAGTTATATATATCAGTACATGCAACGTCATAAAACTGACGGAAATAACTATGACGTCATAATCTCGCACAGTAAAAATTTGTTCCGGGTGACGCATTCTGATTTTGTATGCACTCAGATGTTAGAATAGTAATCAAAGTGAGCGAAACATAACGACTGGATTATTCGGATAAGGTCATACCAAGTTCTGTAAACCTCTTTACAGAATTATAGAAGTTGTAGTTACCAGGATCTGTTTGCATTCCAATCATCATTTGGCTAATGATTCTATCTAAATTTAGTAATTGCCATCTTGCAAATCCATAATCAAGGTGGGTCAGTGTCCAGCCAATTGTTCCTCTTGAAAATCAGAAAATAGGTAGGACCTCCAACCTTAACGTTTGAATTGTCAGACTTTGATAATCTCAACCTCAAAGTTGATTCAAGAACGACAAGTATCTTTGCAGCAGTTCTGATTTTATAATTGTGCTTTGCAATAGCATCATAAGATTATTTTAGTGTTGCATATGTGTTTTTTTCCTGGAAAGATTTTGGTTTGAGATTTTCAAATTCCTGTAAAAATGAAATAATGTTCTACTCTTTGTAAAATGTACTCATTGTAAAATGAATATCATAGCTTTTGTTAAGATCAGAACTTGAATGATTGTAGCTGAGCAAAACATTACTTATTATAAACTAATCGACTGCTACCGAAATGCCAGGTACTGGGTTTATGTGTATTCTCGGGAACTCAGACGGTGCACCAACAGTGGCAACGACCCAGTGGTTATAATTATTATTATAAGGAATATCTAAGACATTATTTAACAAAACAGGCCAAAACAAATACTCAAACTTCATAATAAACAATTCTGTTATTATAGAATCAAAAACCTTGAGGTGATTGTAAATTATCGGATGAAATGTGTCAAATACAGTGAGAATGCCAATTTTTGGATAAAATTGAATGTGTCTTTCTCATTTCCGAATATTTAAATATTTTCTATTTCAAGCTATTTCATTAGTTGAAAAGTATACCATAAACTAACTTTTGTGAGTTAGCCACGGCCATCATATGAATAGATTTCAGACAGTTAACATCACGTCACTACACAATCATTGTAGTGACGTAAATACATGAGAATGAGTTTCCTACCATAACTTTTCTTGATAAACCACTCTGAAGCGGTTGTATTAACGAAGCTGTGGTAAATTATATGTACTAATAACCAACAGGGCACTATTACTGTAAAATTTTGCAAATGAAGTTGCATCGAACCAGGGACCGAGACCATTAACAAGGACAATTCTGACAAATTTTATCCTCAAAAGTTAAGAATTTACTCATCTGAATAAAAAGTGAAAACTCGCGGACCATAAACGACTTTAGAATTTTTTCGACTAAGGTAAGATTGTCAAGGGGCAATGTAAATCTCGTCCAGGACATATGCCCCAATTTATGTCCCGATTCACTTAACTTCGATGTTTGAACATTATTCCTACCATAATATATGGTTAATTATTCAATAACAAACCAAGAGGAATAAAACGCGTTCAAAATCAAGTAGGCATCACGTTTTGTGGCATTGAAAAGGGGAATAGATATATACCTTTTTAAAAACATTAAAACCGCCTTGTAAAATGCCAATTCATGACGGAAATAAGTAAATTAGTATAAGTTCATTAGATAAGATAAATGATTTGGAACATACAGTGGGGCACATCTACCGGACTAAATTTACACCGTCCCTTTTGTTAATGTAAACAAACGCCGTATTGTCAAAACGAGCCAAGAGAGAAAGAAGTATTGGTCTCTTAAACCTATTCGCCCAAATGAATTCGAAAGCCAAAGGATTAACCATGTTCCACAATATTCTAGGGCGACATGTTAACCAACCCACAAATATCAATAACTCAAAGTTCAGTCTGTGATCGTATAGTTTTATTCTCAGCACAGACTTTCCCGCTGGTCTCCCTCGTTTCCAGAACTCCAGTGCTTATATACGTTTGTCAATTTTGACCAACGCAAAACACTAAAGTTCTAGAAGCTTATAGAGAGTTAAATTTTGGGAGAATACGGGCGCCGTTATCATCAAAATCTGCCATAATGCAACCTTTGGTAACCTTTTACACTATCATTCTTAGTACAACTTCAGACTTTGAAGCTGTTTGTAAAAGTGTTGACAAGTTGTTTATCCAAAACAGTATATTGTAATAATGCTAAGTAATAATACTGAATATTATGCTGAGTAATTTTGAATTTGGAAATTTAGATATCTAAATTAACTTTGTCAACATATTTACTTGACCGAATTAGAAATCATGTAATTTTAGCTGCCCGTGTTTTCCCATTATAATACACATCAACTATTTCAAGTCACACCAATTATTCACGTATATAATTTCCTAAAAGATTTATCTCCCGTACCTCATATTGTTACAAACGTCCCTATCCCTTGAAATTTTTACTAAATGGTAAAAATTTCATTCTTATAAAATACTTTCCAAATTATAATTAGTAACTTTTTATAAAATTTCCCCCATTGGTGTGGCTTGAAAGTTATAACACAATTCAATAAAGTTTTTACTGTTAATCATGAAATGAATAAGTTGTGACCTGGAATCGGTAAATAAATTGTATCCTGAATCATTAGCAAATTAACTTGTGACTTAGATTTCTCATTAATCCACTATCAATCGTGACCTGGATTTTCAACAATTCATATCTCATAAAACTCGTGATCTGGATTAAAAAATAAAAATATGACCTGGATGAAAAAATGTTATAAAGCGACATAAACCGGTTCAATAACATAGAATTTATGCAAACACAAGTAAAGTCCTCGTCCTTGTAAATATTCATGGAAAGTCCTCCATCCTTAATATGTTCACGGAAAGTCCAGTGTTGTATTCACATTACACTGTGACAAGTTCTTGTATAGTCTTCAGTAGTCGAATGTTAGTGTCTTTAGTTACTGGTGAACTTAAAACTGGTAATCGGGCCTCTGGATCGAAGCCAAGTGGTCTCATCCACTTCGATGTTTTCGATCGACGATTTATTGTTATCCCTGGGTCTTGATAAAGTTCATGGTTTATTTCATTGTTACCGTGTTTGTATTCCTTTATTTCACAGGAATGTACGTCTGGATATTCATTTTTGTAGTTTGGTTGACTGTTTTTCATTTCTTCTTGACTATTTTGTTTCGTGTTTTCTGTTTCTCTTTTATCTTGACCGGATCGTGTTCTGTCTTCAGTATTTATCCTTAAGGTACATACTGCAAAGTTTCATGTCTGGATATTCTATGTTTCCTGTCTGGATATGCGTTTGGTTCTTGTTCAGTTTGAATATCTTCTTTGTATATACCTGTGTTTCTTGACCGTTGTTTCATCTTTTCTGTTATAAGATTGCGATTCACTGGTTTCTTAGAAGTCTTGAAAGATTTGGAAGACTCAACTCCTCTTTTCCCTCACTACTTGACCACTTAACATTAGGATTATCTTTATTTTTCTTTTTGACTTCTGAATGCCTATCGATGTTTTGTTTATATCTCCAAAACAAACTTACTTCGTCTTTCTTATACTTGTCAACTAATGTTTTCAAAGGATCCCTAAAGTTAAAATTACTTTCCTTATAAATGTAAGGTGTTAAAGTCATATCCCCGTTAGAAGCTTGACAATTTTGTTCCAAATGTAGAATGTCATGGTAAGTTTTTCTTATTCAGCTACTGTCCTCGAGGAAGAATTGCATTATTGATCAGTGTGGTCTTACAGTTTTGTTCAATTTTAGATCGTGTTTCTAAAAATATATCATAGATAGGACTGTCAAAAGAACAATTTTTTCTAACTCTTGTGTGAGTCATGCAAATTGTGTTTTCTCTTTATTTACCGCTAAGGCTTCTGACTCTAAGTCATATTTGGCGAGTACCGAGGGTTCTTTCATATGTGGCAATGTCAAGTTATGTATAAACCAAAGGTACTGACACAATAACTACAATGTTTTCGTCTTTGAAATATGTAGCACAAGTCAATGTTTTGTATAGGTCCCAACCAGAGGGTGCGAGGTGTCCCCAGTGAGAGGACACATATTATCAAACATAGTCAAGTTATTCTTGCACATGTAAAATTCTCATTCAACAAGTTATTCGCAAAAGTCGAATTTAAGTTTAATATTATTTTTGTTGTAGTAGGGTCAAAATCTTCTGTATCCTCAAAGGAATATCATCCTCACTATCTGAGTCATCTCGAGTAGGAATCTGGAGGTACTACATATATTGACGAGGTTTTATTATTGGTTTTTCTTTGATTCTTAATATATACTGGATCTCCTACCTTGAAATTAATTTCTTGTACCCCTATCTGCATATTTCTTTTGTCTTTTCTTAGCTTCTTCTAAATTTTTGTGTACTAATGTAAAAGCTTTATGTTGCTGCTGTAATGCTACTTGATATTGGTCATTATATTTTCTTCTAGGTTTAAGAATTGAAATTTAAATACAAGTCCCAAGTTTGTACATCATCAGATATTTTCTTAGGGGATGTTGTAATATGGTCTATAGATTAGTATAAGTACTTCTAATATAAGATGGACTACATTTGTTTTATTTGGTAAAAAGAATATAAATCTATGAATTAAAAAGGATAAGGTGGAATGTCCCTAGTTTGACATGTTACACATTGATCTACATATCTGTGCAACTTTTGATACATTTTTGGAAAATAGTATTTTGGTCTAATGATGTCATATGTTTTATCTACTGCCATATGTCCTACAAAGTCATGATGTTGTTTAATGACAATGTTTTCTAAATTTTCAGGTATGTACAATCTGAGTTTTGGATCTTCTGAATCTTGTTGAGATAGAAAATATAATAAACCATCTATTACTATTAAACTATTTTGTTCCCTTTTTGTGGCACTACCTTTGTCTAATTTTAAAATCATTTTCTTGCCTATGTCCCCTGGAAGATTCATGACGGATCTAACAACTAGCGTATTTCTTTGGAGTGAACTTGTTTGAATTTAATGCACCTAGTCTGACTCTGATTCAGTAATGTCAATTGTTTCTTGACTGATTCTTGAAGACAACAGTTAAATCTACCTTCTATATGTTGTAACCTTACTGAGAGCCCATTGTTGTATTTTCTTATTTTGCATAGGTGAATCAATAAATACTTCAATGGTGGTGATCTGTACACTACAAACTGAGCATCATACCGAGACTTCCAAAACATTTTTTTCTACCATTTTTTCTGACAAATAATAGATAGGTTTTTCTTCCCCAGTCTGTAAGCTGTGTGAGACTTATCACTAGCATCTGTGTATAACACATAGGGTAAGCTAACAAAGGTACTACTGTTAAACTGTCTTTGAGAAAATCAAAGGCTACTTGGCATTCACCATTTAAATCGCATATTTCTTAGTTAACCAATCAAAGGTTCTGCTATCTTTGAGAAATTTGGAATGAACCTCCTATAATAACTACACATGCCAATAAATCCCCTAATTTCTCTTACATTCTTTGTAATGTTCTTATAGCTTTCACTTTCTTTTCATTAGGTTTCAACTAACAATAAAACCTAAATATTCTATTTCTTTCTGAAAGAAACTACATTTCTTCAACTTCATTTTTAAATCATGTTGCCTGATCTTATCAAACACTATTTGAATATGCCGATGTTCTTCTGAGTCTTTTGAAAATATTAAGATGTCATCTAAGTAAGCAGTGGCAAAGTCCTCACATTCTTGTAATACTATGTTCATGAGTTCTTGGAAGATAGCTGGAGCATTACTTAACCCAAAGGGCATTACATTAAACTGAAATAACCCTTTGTGACAAGTAAATGTTGTTTTTTCTTTACTATCTTCATCCATTTGTACTTGCCAATACCCACTTTTAAGATCTAAACTAGTGAAATGTTTGGCCTTTCCCAACCTAGCTAAGATGTCATCAATCAATGTATTTTATTTAAAGATCTAAAGTCGACACACATTCTTTTGGATCCATCTTTCTTCCCAACTACAACTAATGGAAAAGCCCATGTTGACCTTGACCTTTCTATAAATACCTGCATCTAACATTTCATCTACTGCCTTGTCAATCACTTGTCGTTTATTAAGAGGTGTTCTATATGGCCTATTTCTGATTGGTGGATGGTCCCCTGTATCTATTTTCATTTTCACTGTACTAGTGTGACCTAACTCTGCATCATTTTTCGGTGCGTCAATATCTTTAAGAGAGTCTACATCTCCTATTGTATTTTCTGGACTTAAAGCTGTTGATTCTACTTGTATCTCAAAACACTTGACCTCTTTTTAATCTATAAAATTTATTTGTTTGATGTTTCGTTCCTATTGATTCTTGAACTACAAGTCCTGGGTCATCTAAAAGACATCCATCATTGATACTTGAGATTTCAAAATTTTCTTTATTTCTACTGTTAAATGCTCTATTTGTCCTAACAAAAGGATGATATGTGAGTATCATCTTCAAATTTGACATAGGTTCTCCCTATTCTTAAGCAACCTAAATCAAAGTATAATCCTCCATTTTGTCTTAACCAGTCCCTACCAAGGATAAAGTTTCTATTCAAACCATCGGTGACATAAAACTTATGATTCTGCACCTATTACTTTACTTTAACAACCTTAACCTTGATTGGAATTTTGGATTTTTACTAATTAATGATACTTCTGCTCCTGTAGTCCTAAATTTTTGTTTTTGTATCCATAGTACACATGAACTTGGATTTCCTGCTAATTGAATTTCATAGTTTCGATAAGAAGAGCCTTCTAGTTTTCATGTTCCCTATACTGAGACCATTGTTGTCCTACGCTGGGTGGAGTTTTCTGAAGTTTGTTCACTTACTACAGGTGGTGCAGGGAGTGCTAACTGTTTATTTGACTGAGACGTATTATCTCGCATTGGGGGTGCCGGAAGTGCGAGGTGGTTCTGGTAATGCTAATGTTTGATCATCTGGCTGATTTTGTTGATATGTAAATTGTGGAGGTCGAAAGTTGAAGTTTTGCCTATTCCGATAAGTATGAGGTGTAAAACTGCGAGGGTTCGTAATTTTGCCTATCCCGTTGGCGGTCCCTGATTATACTGCCAATATGGTACCCAGTTACGAGGGTTAATGTTTCGATTTGGACAATTTCTTTTAAGGTGACCTATCATGTGACATACCCAACATTCTGCGCCTAATACCCAATCTGGTACATTGGTGGTTTCTTTGTATTTGATATTTTAACCTTGGTGTTTGCTGAGTTTGTTGTTTTCTAAGAACCTGTTTCTTATTGTCTGCTACTGATATTTGTAAGTCATCGTCACTATCACTGTCACTGTCTGTCTCGTCAGCTGCATTTACATCTACCTTTTTAGGACAATTTTGAGTAGTGTGACCTTTTCTTAAACAATTCTTACATAGTTTATTTCTTAAGTGATCTACTTCCATTGGTTGTATGTCTCTGTCTTCTTTTTCAGTTTTAAATCTAAACACATTTTTGTGTGCCGTCTAACGTCAATGCAATTTGATCCCTAACATTTTGTTCGCTTTTGATGTACACCCCTTTACAAAATATGTCTATCAACTGTTGTTTTGTGCTTTTGTTTTTAGTCTGCTCTGTCGTATAAACATCCTCAGATGCTTGTATTATTCTTTCCCCAAACATTTGTACTTAGATTTCTTAACTTAATTAATGCCTGTCTTTTGTTTGTCACTTCCCCAAATTTTTCTTTTAATAATTTCTTGATTTTTTCTTGTTCTATTAAATACCTTCTAATGAAATCCGCTACCGCCCCTGAACATGTTACAATGCTATACCCGGCATTTTCTGTACATTTAATTCAACTAAATTTGCATATCTTTCTATGTCTGATATCCATGCCTTTGCACTTGCCATGTTAGAGAATTGTCTCAAAATGTTATCAAACATCTCTTTTTCATCATTATCACCTTTGTTTTCAGGTATCCCAGACACTCTACAAAATGGTGGTTCTCTATTTCCTACTCCCCCCGATATACTGTAGTACCTGTTACTACTACTTTCGGTTTTGTTTGGTACGTCTGACTGACCTGATGCTTTTGTTTTATTTCTATTTTCAGTTTCATTTTGCATGTCTGTCTGATCTGACGTGGTTGGGTCTATTTTTATTTACTTCTTCTAAAATTAAATTATCCTCAATTTCTCCTAAAGCCGTAGCCATACTACTTAATTTTAATCTATTTTCCTCTGCCATTTGTTAAATTTGTTTTTTTAACTAATTTTGTTCAAATGTTAAATTTTGTGTATAACTAATTTTGTTAAAGTTTCAAAATAAGTTTTTTATATTATTGCCTAAATAAATTAAAATTGTAGATTTTGTTTAAGATTTTTGGTTAATTTAAATTTTATTAAATTAAGTTTTAAGTTTTAGAGTTTGTCAAAAAGATTTTTGTGGTCAAAATAATAAGGTACTAAAAAAGTAAAAGTCTTACCTTTTAGTTCCAAGTCTTGTGTTGTTCCCAGTCTTGAAAAAAGGCACCAAATCGAATTTGTTAACCAACCCACAAATATCAATAACTCAAAGTTCAGTCTGTGATCGTTTTTTTATTCTCAGCACAGCAGAGTATGGTAACCAACAATCAGAGAGTATGGTGGTGTTCCCTCTAGGCGGTTTCCCGCTGGCGTACTCCAGTGCTTATATACGTTTGTCAATTTTGACCAACGCAAAACACTGTTCTAGAAGCTTATAGAGAGTTAAATGCAACAGGAGAATACGGGCGCCGTTATCATCAAAATCTGCCATAATGCAACCTTTGGTACTTTTACCTAATTCTTAGTACAACTTGTATATTAATTTCATTAACATCAAATTTGTTTACCAAAACTGATGATGACATATTTGACCTTTTAACATGCAGCTTCAATCGCTGAGACAAGTTGTTTATCCAAAACAGTATATTGTAATAATGCTAAGTAATAATACTGAATATTATGGTAATTTTGAATTTGAAATTTAGATATCTAAATTAACTTTGTCAGACCGAGAAATCATGAGCTGCCCGTGTTTTCCCAAATACATATAATACACATCAACTATTTCAAGTCACACCAATTATTCACGTATATAATTTCCTAAAAGATTTATCTCCCGTACCTCATATTGTTACAGACAATGACAATGACATTTTACGTTTCTTTATCCCGAGGCGAACATAGAAGAATTACCCAAGGCAGCTACATGTCATACTTATAAGATTTTATCACAAATTTATCTAAGAATTTCTTTATGAGAAAATTTTCAAGATTTGAGTAAAATCTTGAAGTTGAGTAAAAAACAATGTCTGAGAATAGTTTTATGACCCTAGGCCCAGTTGTTGGCGTACAAAGTTGGCGAATGATATGATTGGAGGGAAAGGTGCCCTTTATTGAAGACTCCAAAAATGTTTCTTTTCCTATTTTTGACATATTGATGCAATCGAGAGACTGAAAAGAGGTACAGGTTTAACGAGATCCTGAGAGTCTGAGCCCAGTAGTGTCTAGACATGACGTAGGCTAATAATCCATTTTCTACAAATGTTTTCCGTTATGATAAAAACAGATTCAACAGCTCGTGTAAGTTGATTACCATGTTTATCTAACTCTGGCTAGACAATTTTCAAAATTTGAAATTTACTAATTCGACTTTGATAAACATTATAATCAATTAACAATCGTTGTGAATCTCTGTAAACAATGTACTCAAAACAGTTTTTTATATTTTTTACACCATATCGTCAATAACTATCCATAATTCCCTAACATTTAATATAAATCATCATTATCTACTTGCTCCGTCAGGATTAATTCATCATTTATAATTCTGGAATTGTTCATTTTATTTCAGACGAAATTATCACGTGAAAACTCGTACTGGCTGACATGATAGCGGAATGTAGTCTACAGACTTACATTACTCAACAGATTCATACGCACAAGTGATTTAAAACCCTTATTTATAGACAATTAATGTTTTGTATTTTTAGTAATTTTCTTTTTTGTTTTGATCACCGATACGTAATTAAAAGCATTGACTTAATTTTATTTTCGGTGTATTTCGATAGATTTGACAGACATTGCATTCGGAAAACCAACCAATCAGTCATCAACCTTTCATGGATCTTATGGCATAAACTGCTCTTCAGAGTTTGCAGTTGATGGCGCAATGAATACGGTTATTGACTACAATAGATATCTTATTTGCACACACACTGTTTACGGTGACTTTTTCCCATGGTGGTATGTGGACTTGCTGGATTCCTACAGAATTTTGACCGTGCAGTTACTGACTAGAAGTGGAGGAACAGGTCAAAAACGCAAATAACTGAAAGTAAATGAAATCTTCAATAAGCGTAACATTACTAGTGTAATGATTGTAATTAATTTCGGAATATACAAATTGTAACTTTAACTGATGACGTTACTTTACTTCCGGTATCACTGGTCCGGCCAGGGTGTATCGGTTACGTAATACACCGGGGCGGGTTTATAAAGTACACAGAAGTAACTATGTAAACCTAGCAGTCGATATGTAGCAGATTACGAAAGAGCAGACGCTACATTTAGATCACTGTACTTACTTTTTTCTACATCTTAAGTTCAGGTAACTTTTAACATAAGGAACAATATTTGACTTTAAATTGATTAATTTAAGGTTCATGAGATACACTCCGAACGTTTTGATAGTATACGTGAGTACATGACTTCGATTAGAATTCAATTTCATTGTTCTACCTGGAAAAAGTACATATTATAATAACTTAATGACGGAATTAGTGTATGTTTTTAACACATTTCTATTATATTACAGGACACAGATTGAAGGATATAGATGTATATGTTGGTCATAATGCCACGCACTTTGGTATATTATGCGCAAATTACTATGGTCCTGCCGCTGATGGAGAACGCGTAAATTTACGATGTGAACCAAATGTGGTAGGACGATATATCAAAGTTTGGAAACCTCGTCTCGAATCCACGTCATCATACTTGTATGTGTTAACCATTGACTGTGGCCGAAAATTAAGTTTTTACTTGAGAGCATCAGATGATTCAAGGTAACAGTCACCTTATCACCTGGAAAGCAAATTTACGTACAGCTAACACATTTTCATACATCTTTTACCTTCACGCAGTACGGCTGTGTGCTCGAAAGAGAGACAGTGTAACTACCTTATCTAGAACTGAAACGAGCGAATAGTAAACGGCGAACATTAGAATATAAAAAACTTCAGATACCAAAGTATAAATCAACAGAATGTCCAGGACATAGGTACAAATCCGGTAAAAATTGGCGGAACGTTGACATTAAACGCGGTTTTCGATATCCCTGTGTCAATAATTTGTCAGTGAGTAGTTTACCTCTGTATATGAAATCTTCATATGTTGTACACGGCCTGGCATATCGGATCATTTGTGAAATATAAACTCCATATGCCGGTAACTGAGGGTTATTACTACTTAAATGTGGAAAATTTACGATGGGAAAGCCGAAATTGTCGCGTTTATCGTATCCCCTTTGAAATATTCCCTCACAATACCAATGTGTTACGTAATACAACAACAACATCATCATTATACCTTTAGTTCTGTTAATAATATTAAATTAAGCATCCCTGATCGGAATGAATTTTTTGTTGAAGGTATTGACCAATTTGACACTGTGTGTTTGATTGGTTATCATTTTATTTTTGTCACTTGGCTTCTCATCTTCCCGCTCCGATCATGGGACCCCTGATCCTTTTCTTTCTGTATTCTACCAGTTGATTATTACGCTTTCCTATTTCATTTATCTTAAACTCTATTCTTATTTCGTTTTTAATTTACTTTTTTTATATGTGGAGACAGTATAAACTGAGGTTCCGTGTCACAGTAGGTATCGACACGTTAAAGAACCCTCATTGCTCAATAGCCGTAAGTGCACTTCACCGGAATTGGTGACTTCTCCATATGATCGAAACATTCTTTAGTGGGACGTTAAACAACAATACAACAACAATTTTGTTTAGATGTGATGAGTGAGAAATTATATGGACATGTCTCCAGCTTTAAATGAATTGCTACAACTTCCGACTGATGAACTTATGCCAATGCAATGTTTCATGCGCTCCATTGCTGGGAATTAATGATGGGACATTTTCCTTGGGAGTCGTTTGATCTAATACCGCGAGCGGTACTGGTCAGGGACCAGTATTCGGCTAATACCAGTTAGCTAGATAGACATTGTTCTCAAACAGAAGTTGAATGAAATGTTGTCGTGGTACATAGAAAAGCTGAGATCACACCATTGTCGGCTACTGGTTCATATCGCTTTAAACAATGAAGTACCTCTCCTCTACCATCAAACCCAATATAAGCTAAACTGATGATTTTTGTGATTTCCTCAAAACAAAAACGTTCTTGTACGAATTATTCATTTATATGGAGAATTGGACTAAATACAAGAGAAATTTCAGTTTGGAGTTTTGCAAAAATATAGACCTGTAAATTCTATAAACATAATACTAAAGTTGTGGTTTTGAAAAAAAGCCAAATTTGCTGAAAACGAGTTTCTGTCAACCATAATATATCTACATTCAGTATGCGTGACTCAAAACGACATAGCTTATTGTGATTGTCTTTTGTCTGCCATCCTCCGTCTGAATCTGATAAATTTTACACAATTTTGACTTCTCAAGAATCAGTTTCACCTAAGGTCGTAAGTTGTCCCGCCAACGTTGACGTAATTGAAAGTTCGATTACAAGAAACTCAGAGGAGAGGAAAACACATCATGTTATTCTCGATGTAAGAATTCAATTATTACTTTTTCAAAATGTGCTTGACTGTCGCGGTCAGCTGTAAATCTCTAATTACAAACACTGCCGTAAAATAGCATTTGACAGGTCGTTTAAATCAAATTTATACATCCCGGTTGGTTCAGGAACAGAATTTTTCACGATTTATTTTGTGATTCTTTTACGACAAATTGATGGTACAAATCATTGTGCAGAACTATGAATTTTTTCCATGAGCAATTGCTTTTATACCCCGATGATGTTCAAAACTGAAAAACGGTCCTTATATATATATATATATATATATATATATATATATATATATATATATATATATATATATATATATATAGCCATTTTTCTGTGACACTGTACTGCAATGGATGCTAAATTCATTCCAGTATACATTACACTATAATGGGGCATTTGCTGTGTTAATTTTCACAATTGGTTTCCCTTCTTTATTACTTTCATTGAAATACAACAACAAAACACACACACACACATATATATAGGCATATGGTATCTACATATTTTTTGAAAATTGCTTCAGAAACTCAGATTTGACACTTTTTAATTGCTATTGATTAACTCCGCCTTACTATATGTATCTGAATACCACACTGGACCTAACATTTTCACATAATATATAAGAATATACGATTTTTTGTGCCTGTGTGTAACCTTTTTATTATTGTACATCAAATACAAGTAGTAAAAGTAGAAAAAATCCTAATTTTCCTTTTTGGTAAACACAGTTAATGACCGTTTAATATTCTTAATATAAAAAAATTCAGATACCAAAGTATAAATCAATAGAATGTCCAGGACATAGATACAAATCCGGTAAAAATGGACAAACACGGACCTCTGGAAACCAAGAGGTGGGATCGGTTTATAACACTTTATTTTGAGACTCATGTTTAGCTGTTAGAGCACTCATCCATCATTCAGAAAAGACTTGATAAAAAACGTTATTCACCTTCTTAATTTGTGTATAAAAACTTGACTATCCCTTTCAAGATCATCCTATTAGATTGGATTTAAATGATCAATTACGTTGAAACAGAACAGTGCGCAATTTACGTTTAATGTTGTGGTCAGATCAATATGTTAGCAACCTGTAAAACCTGCTTCGTACACATTTTACGTGCGCCCTAGGTAGTGTATGGTTGTGTAAAATGTTACAGAAAGACTCCATACTCTTCATTTTATTTTTAACTATATTTTCAAGAATAGCACACAAATGTGCTCTGTGTACACAACTAATTCGCCTTTTTGAAATGGAAAACCATCTTCCAGAAGAACAAACTTTGTCAGATTTTGAATCATCGATGATCATGTGCATCAGTGTTTGCCATAGCAATATCCAATGTCGAGCTTTATTCTATAATACTGTTTCTTCACGCTGTCGACAATACAACAAGTTTGATTACAAGAAACTCAGAAGAGAGGAAAACACATCATGTTATTCTCGGTGTAAGTATTCAATTAATATTCAACAACTTATCTTGAAATTTCTCTTTCTTTTTCACACATACCGATTGTCTAAGTTTAATGAAAGCTCTGCCTGTATATTGAGCTGGCCATTTTGATACAAAATATGACATGATTTTTCACATATTGAAAAATAATTTCTCGAACTATGTGATCATTCTTAAGAAATTTTTTTGGACTCCTTTGTGAAGCCATAACGTGGGTATTGCTAATGGTATTTATAACCAGTTGGTTGTTGCCACGTTGTGGTTTGTAAGAGTCAGTGAGTGTATGTATAAGTCGAGTATTTGGTATTTCGGCAACATCCAATTACTTTATACAAAATTAGATAATCGAAACTCTTAGTCTATTAGAATACGACAAATTAGATATAAAAAAGGTCTCAACATAAAGAACAATTGCGAATCCCAAACGGAATTGGACTGGGTGTGCGGAAGGAATCAGCGTCGCCTGTTACCCTACCCGTCGAAAATGTTACATAAAAACCTCTCGAGTTCGGTTAAAATGCCATTATCATTGAAGAGCAGGCCCCGCTTGTATAAAACATCTCAACTCTTGAGTTTTCCTCAAATTTGAGATTTTCCTCAAATAATTTGAGATTTTTCAGTTTGGCTTGTATAAACGCAAGTTGAGGGGGGATATTGAGATTTTCCTCAACTTGAAGTTTTTCCTCAAGGTTTGAGGCATTCCTCAAATCGGCTTGTATAAAACTTCTTATCCTACTTTTCCTCAACAAAATTTGAGATTTTCCTCAAATATTTGAGAGAGCTTCATAGCAGTCTCAAATGCTTGAGGAATCCCTAAACATGTAAACAAACATGGCAGACATCACCCTTATGGAACGCTTGCATTGAGTAAACATAAATTAAATATGTTGTATACACTTACATACTCCATGTTGGTGGAATGCATTTACATTAATAATTTGTGTAACTAGTTTTTTTTTTCAAATGGACACTGAAAGTCAATCGATGTGCCCCCCCCCCCCCCCCCCCCCCCAACGTTTCACTGCTCTCAAAATGTGAAAAAATAATAACATTAAAATTACATTGCTGAAAGAAATTTGTGATAAATAAATTCATACAACAAAGTCTGTTTGCAATTAGGCCTAGCCTAAGCCAGGCCCAAGGTGTACAACTTAAAATCAATGTAGGGTTGGTTCTCAAACAAGAGGGTGAATATACACATGATTAAAATTAAAGAAAATAAATTACACAGCACTGGATAAAAAGTAAAAAAAATAAATAAAATCGCCCGGCCATCCATTTTCAGGTTAATCAATAATTGCGCATGTGATTGAATCTCGGTTTCTTATACGAGTATCCTGTCGATCTATTTTTCGGCATTTTCGCTAAATTCGTGATTATCAAACTAACCAAATTTTATATGTCTGTTGAAATCGTAAGTTTGAGTTTATTTTGTTTACATATACATGTACTTACATGTTTGCAACAACTCCTAAGTGCCCGGGAAAACGGATGCATCGAGGTTAAAAAAAATAAAGGGATAATCTAGAATTTGAATGCACCTTTTTAAAAATATATATTAAAATGACTACACTTATTCTCGTCCAGTGTAAACAAATTTCATCCCCTACATGGGAAAAAAGCCACAGGCCTAACCAACAAGTCCGAGAAAATTATTGCGGAGATCCATTCTATAAGTAAATACAATTAATTGACTCCGAGAAACTTTAAGTCGGCAAAAATGTTCTGCAGAGTTTATGCTTCTGATGTTATTTTTTCGTATTTTAAATTAAAATTATCTTATCTTAATTATATTATCTGTAAAAAATAATTGTGAAACTACAAAGTTCAAGCACAACGTCAGGTCACAGGAACCTGAAATTCCGTCGGTATATTGATAAACAAATCATTTACATAGCTTGCTCTTTGTAATGAGGAGGTAAACAAGGGAGGACAATGTATGTAAATGATTTACTTATCAATATACCGACAAAATTTCACTTCCTGTGATCAGATTGATGTCACACAAGGGCCTATAGATCTACACATATCTAAGATGATCACAGGCGTTGGCTTGCAGGTAAAAAAAAAAAAAAAAAAAAAAAAAAAAAAAAAAAAAAAAAAAACACCCAGTAAAAACTTTCATTTGTTTGTTTTTTGTTTTGTGTGTTTGTGGTTTTTTCAACTCCCAGGTACAAGTGAAATTATTCAAGTTGACTTAAAATATAGAGGGATGAGCGTAGAGAAATAGCTTGCAAATTCGTCGTAATAATAATCAACTTGACTGAAATCGCACAATTTGTCTGTTTCATTGATAAATACATATACATGTGTCTGTGAGGTACGGAAGTAAATACATAAATGATTTCGTAGCCATGAATAAAACAGAAAGACAAAGGGAAAAAATCAAGGCTACTGTGGTCATATATCAAGAATAAACACACACATTGTTACAATCGATATTTTTTACCATTTGTTTCATTTATTTTCTATTCATCAACATTCATTCTCTCCCGCGAAATCCTCGAGGCGTCGCCTTCTAGTATTCAATAAAATTTCACAATCCCATTCAGTCATATTATTCATTATTTTCAAATATCTTTCTATAGATTCGGAATACACTAAACTGAAATGTGGGAAAATAAATCTAATGGTGTACATAAGACAGATAAAATGTTCGTTTTAAAATGCAAGTAACACTACAGTAGTATGTACCCATCTACATGTTGTTTATACATATCAATCACTATACCTTCTTCGTATAGGCCTAAAATATTAATACGGAGCGCCACCGCGCAAGCATCAATTTCCCGTAAGTAGCTGTCGGCTTTCTTGCCATTTAGCCATAAAGAGTTCTCTTTGGGGCACTTATATCAATGAGTAATCCCTCACCTTTTCCCTCAGCTGAGATTTTCCTCAAGGTATTTGAGGAATATTTATACAAACCGATTTTGAGGAAACTCAGTTGAGGAAATCTCAACGTCACTCAAGCTTGAGGAAATCTCAAATTTGAGATGTTTTATACAAGCGGGGCCAGGTTGGCGAAGGAGGGTCACAGTATATATACAGTGTCCAGAATACTATCTAACATTCCTTAGAGAGTGACTTCATATTGTATAACAAAATCCCCGTACCAACCATAAAAATCCTTAATGTAGAGAACATTTCGCTCAGATATCACCATTCAAATTCTTGACTTCTCCAGAGGTAAGATGTTTTTTATAACAGTGGGTTCTCATAGACGAGTTTGGCAACACATTTAAGTTTATAATTTGCCCTTGACACCACTGTTTCTTTCGAAAATATATCAAGACTGAATTCAAGCTCAAGTGATGAAGTCTTATTGATAGAAAAGATCGTCTTAAGCATTTATTTTAGACTCCTTTGTAAAACTATAATTTTGGTTTCGTTAGTACTATTTAACTCTTGTTATTAGTAATGTTTTTATTATTTTTATAATCCTTATTATATACGGTGTTATTGTGTCAACAAAAGAACTAACTACCAACAGCAATAATGGTGTTTGTAGCAGATATTCACAGTGTGGTCACTTCATTTTCTGGTCAAGACCTTGGGTATCGACTGATCCAATAATGTAACGGTCTCGTCAATATTTCATATCTGTGCAGGTTTGTTCACTGATAAATTATTAACAAATATGTAAAACCGCTTTTGAAGTCAACGTGCCATAAATTTTACGGTCGATATAACAGTCTTGTTTGCGATTACTCTGTTTCATTAAATAAAATGTTGCCTGTTCGATACCGATTGTTCTGGGTCTCAACCAAATCGAGGATTCGTTCCTCATTTATATCATTTTAAAACCACGTTCTCTTTAGAAAATACAGTGAAACCTGTATATAGGGGCCACCCAAGGGACCAGAAAATATTGACCTTTATGTGCAGGTGACCCTTATACACAGGTTCAATTTAGTTGAAGTATGCAATAAAGGGACTTTTCAAAACTGGCCTTTATAGACAGGTGATCCTTATATAGAGGTGGCCGCTATAGCAGGTTTTACTGTACATATAACATTTAAATTGGAGCTCAACTGATGAAGTCTAATTGACAGAAACGATATCGTCTTGAGCATTATAACTTTGGTAGTATGTTTATAATATTTTGAATTTAACTGTGCACTCAAGTCGGGTATGACCGGTCAATAGCACATGCTTACCTCCATGGCACCTGATCCTATTTCTTGATTTCTAGAGGTCCTAGTAGGACATGCATACATATAAAACATCTCAGATACCAAAGTCTAAATCAATAGAATGCCCAGGACATACATGCAAATCCGGTAAAAATGGACAAACATGGACCTCTGGAAACCAAGAGGTGGGATCAGGTGCCATGGAGGAGTAAGCATCCCCTGTCGACCGGTCACACCCACTTGAGCCCACAGTCAAGTCCAATGAAATACGTGAGGAGTGAATCATCGTCACAATTGGTACAGACGTCTCAACAACCGCCAACGAAAAGGCAACTCAACATTTCACCTAGTGAAACAGAGTAATCACAACAAGACTACTATACTATTTATATACATATAAGTCGCGTCTAATAGAAACGGCCCTTATGATAAATAAAAAGGGTCCTTATGGTATCACGTGTTAAGATTTTTATATCGTTTTGTAGACCAGACAATTCTGTGTTCATCATTAATCTTCAGGTCAGTATTCTAAAAAACAACAGAGAAATATCACTTTCAAAGTGGTGTCAGACTTTTGACATCAGGGCTTGAAGAGCCATTACGTAAGACAAAGACGCCACGAAGTGTTACGTTCGATAAAATGTTGACGTTCGTTTTTATTCTAGGTATATTTCAACATTGGAGAATGCAAAATAGCATCCTAGTATATCGTTTTAATTTTACATAAATGGGGTTTTATTTTACAAATTTCATATTCTAAATCTATTTTAATTTGAGAGAGAATTTAAGAATTTACAGAAAACTTTTCATATTCTCATACTGGCCGGCTTAGTCAATCAGATTTCAGGATTAGTCAGATTTAAGTGACAATTTGAATATTGTAACATATTTATATTGCTTCTAATAGAAAAAAATGAACATAAAAATTATAGAATTGGGAAAACAACTTCAAAGACGGAAATTTAGAATCGGCAAACTCATATGAAACAAATAAAAGATTATTTCCGACATTTTTCTTGGAATTACCATCTTTAAAGTTGACTTTTACAGCATTTTTCTTGGAAATTCCAGCTTTTCATCTCGTTTTGTCAACTTAGAATTTGGCTTTTCCAACTTTTTTCTTAGAATTTCCAACTTTTTCCTTGACTTTTCCAACCTTTTTCATGGAATTTCCAATTTTGGAGTTGACTTTTCCAACTTTTTTCTTAGAAATTCCAATTTTTAATCTCGTTTGGCAACTTTGAAGTTGGCTTTTCCAACTTTTTTTGGAATTTCTAACTTTTGTCTTGAAATTTCCAACTTTAAAGTTTATTTTTTCAACTTTTGTTTTAGAAATTCCAACTTTTATTCTCGTTTTGGCAACTTTAAAGTTGTTTTTTCCAACTTTTTTCTTGGAATTTCCAAATTTTTCTTGAATTTCCAAACTTTTTCTTGGTTTTTCCAACATTTTATTCGAATTTCCAACTTTAAAGTCTGCTTTTCCAACTTTTGTCTTCTAATATTCAACTTTTGTCTTGGCTTTTCCAACTTTTTTTTTCTTGAAATTTCTAATTTTTATCTTGGCTTTTCCAAGTTTTTTCTTGGAATTTCCAACTTTATTCAAAGCTTTTCCAGCTTTTTGACGAGTTAAATCTTCCGCATTTCTATCAAAATCAAAAAGCATCTGTACGCATTACATAAAGAAATTAATGGGGCATTCAGCTTAATCCCTTTGTTTTCAGAGTTAATTAGTTAATATCTTTAATGTAGACGCAATTAGTGTTCAAGCTAAAATAACCCTTGTAAAATCATAATAGATAGATTCCGGGGAGAATACCCCCTTAACATTTATTGCCCATAATTTAGTGTGCAAGCTAAAAATAACAATCGTAAAATCATAATAAATAGATTCCGGGTGGGAATACCCCTTAACATTTATTTCATATGCATTATGTTTGATGAGAAAATCTTCTGTTGAAATGTATAATCAATGTCACATATTGACAGTCGGATGTATGGTTTCATTTATGGGTGCTGATAAACCCAAGTAAAAGATGAGTGTTAATTAAACTAATGTGCAGTAACCGATGTTTGTTAATGCTTTGAACATGTCTAGATACAGCACCACGTTATACTGCAATCTTGATCACGAAGGCAAAACAACTGAAAGACAATCATCTGTCCCTAAAAAGATTTAAAATAAGTATTGTCTTGTGACGTACTCAAAATAAATAAAAATGACGTGACAAAACTTGCAATGCTCTACCAAAAAGTCGTCACCTGAAGTTATACAGACTAAAGTTTTGAGCAATATGAAATTTAGGAATCATATCGAAAAGAAACTTTAAACGTATTTATTTGTTAAACTACGGCTTTATATAATTTGTTATGTTCCAGATTTTTAATTTATTTCTATCAATGCTACATTTCATCGAACGTATGCACATTTTATTGTAATATGAGTCATTACCATCGCCTATCAAGGCACTTTCGATGTAGATAACTTTCCTTTTTAACTCCACCATTACAATCAGTAATTGCACCGTTTCATATTATACACGATGTCCTAAAAACTGAAAACGACGTTAGAGATATTTGTATTTACTCAATGCACTCTGTCCGAAATGCCTGTTTATGAGTGTAGGCCATGTCCAGAAAAAAGTTGTAAATTCCAAGAAAAAAGTTGGAAAAGCCAACATTAAAGTTGACAAAACCAGAAAAAAGTTGAAAATTCCAAGAAAAAAGTTGAAAAAGTCAACTTTAAACTTGGTAAAGCGAGAATAAAAATTGGAATTTCGAAGACAAAAGTTGGTAAAGCCAACTTTAATGTTAGAAATTCCATGAAAAAAGTTAGAAAAGCCAACTTTAAATTTAGAAAAATGAGAAATAAAAAAATAAGGTGGCCCTAATACGCTTCCGTAAAAACTAGATCGGGTGAGGAGAAAAAAGTACATTTGCTAAAGTAAACGCCTGAATTTGAAGAATATCCATTTTACCCCGCTTTCAAAATGTGTAAGAATTATCTAACACAATGTAATGAAAAGTTTCATGATTATTAAAATCTAGTCATTACTTAAATATATTCCTGCAACTCCCTTAAGCGTAGGAATTGCAAATAGTTGCGCGGTAGTTTTGAAAAGTAAGACCCCCACCCTGAAAGTTTTCTAGACCTCTCTATGGCACGGAATCTCAATCACACATTCTTTTATTTACTTCTATGCACATCTATTTTCTGTTTTAAAATCAGGAAAGAAGAGAGGGAACTCTATATCCCACGCCGATTTTCCGCATATGGGGAAACTCTTAACTGACTGTACAGGGGGAATTTTGTCTGAATTGTAAAATGTGACATATCTATTTCATTCAAATCTTTTTTCTGCCATTGAATCGGCATGAAAAAGTGGGTTTAATTTTTTAGTCAAAATGATAAAGATAATTTGAGTTATTTCAGTGTCCAATCCATATCCAAAAGTTTTCTATAATCCGTATCTTTCCTTTACAACCCTGTCGAAAGGACTATTCGTATCATATCTCCAACATGTAATCAGAAGTACCAAGTTCAATCCTGTATATAAGGTACATCATAAGGAATATACATATTTGAATATTCTGACTCATTCATAGCGATTCACATTCGCATCAAATCGAATTGATAATATGAATATGCAAAGCAGAACACCAAATTTTTTATTCGGTATTCGTATAGCGCACCCGAATAAACTCATTTTTAAAAAGAGATTTTAGAATAACCAGTGGTTTGAAAACAGAAACAATTTTATGCTGCCGTGTACCGTGTATCATATAACTATATATATATATATATATATATATATATATATATATATATATATATATATATATATATATATATATATATATATATATATATATTACATGTTGGAGATATGATACGAATATATATATAAATGTATCCCGAACAACCTGAAGATTTATACTTTGGCACATGAGATATTTATATATTTTCTTTGTTAAAACACTATCGATTTCTTGGAAATATCATTCCTAACTCGAATAAATCTAGAGCCCTCTTACGCCAACGGTCCTTCAGAGGGCTTGAAGACAAAGGTTTGATACAACGCGTCTCTCCCATTGCAATTTTTATCGGACCAATCGCGGGAAGCCACATCAAGAGTGTGCGTAGTTGTGATTTCAAGCAACCATCCTTTTCTTACAAATATGGAGATCGCTATCTCTCGAGGATAGATAAATGTTAATAAGAAACAACAATCAAGACATTTAATGTAACTGCATTGAAAAGCGTAATTTTACCAAAAAATAAGTTATATAAACAGTATGTCCAATAGAAATTTAATGTCCTTCAAAGGGAGATATAAGTTATGCGAAAATAAAAACAGTACAACATTCCATATTCACAAATTTTCGTTTATATCAAGTGAAAGACAACAATATGTATATTAGTTACATAGTATTAAGCCTGCACAATACACAGCAGAGCTTTTGACATTAACAAATTCCTATAAAATCATCACTGTATAATAAATAGCATAGCTTTTGTAAAGATAAGAACTTGAACGGAGTAAAACATTACTTGGAATAAACTAATCGATTGCTACCGAAATACCATGTATATGGTTAATGTACATTTTCGGTAACTCAGACGGTGCACCACCAGTGGCAACGACCGAGTGGTTATAAATAATATTATTACAAATACCTAAATATAATTGAACAAAACTGGCCAAAAGAAATACTCAGACTCTATTATAAACAATTCCGTTATTACAGAATCAAAAGTCCTTGAAATGATTGTAAATTATCAGATTAGATGTGTCAAATACTGTTAGAATACAAGTGTTGCACTGGTAAAATTGAATGCGTCACTCTCATTTCCGAATATTTAAATATGACATTCAATCTCAAGCAATTTCAGTAGTTGAAAAGTTGACTCTGTGAGTTAGCCATGCCCTTCAAATGAATAGATTTCTGACAGTGATCATTACACAATCATTGTATTGACGTAATGGTCAACACAAAGAGAATATTTCCACCATAACTTTTGTTGTTATGCCACTCTCAATTGGTTGTATAAACGAAGGTACGGTTAGTTAAATATACAAATAACCAACAGGGGTGAATAAATCGCATTGATCGAGCTCGCTCTACTACTACACATGCATCAGACCAGTTTTCGGCGGACAAAGTTGGAAACGAAGGTAATTGATATAATCTGGAGATTGGAGTGAGGAACAAGTTTGACGCGATCACTAGAGTCCGATCCCAGGCGTGTCCAGACGTGGCGTAAGCTAATAATAATCAATGTCGCAATGTTCTACCAATGTTTTCAGGTATGATAGAAACAGATTCAGCAACTGGTTGATTATCATGTTTATCTAACTCTCGTTAGTTAATTTTCAAATTTTGACAGTCGGTAAACATCATGTCTTTTCAAATTTTTAAAATTAACTACCTCGAGTTGGATAAACATGATAATCAATTAACACTCGTTTTGAATCTCAATGTAAACAATGTAAACAAAACAGTTTTAATATTTTTATTTTACATCATATCTTAAATAACTATCTTTATCATTTAATATACATCATCATTACATCATTATCTTGTCCTTCAGTCAAGATGAATTTATAATTTAACCTTTTTGGAATTGTTATTTTAATTTCAAACGAAATTAGCATGTGCCTGACATGATAGAGTTCTGTAGTCTAGAGACTTACAGTACTCAACATATTCATATGCACAAGTGATTTTGCCGATCTTTAAACCCATTATTTATTGACATTAAAAGTTGTGTATTTTAAGTAGTGATTTGTTTTGCTCTTATAACCGAATCTGAATTAAATGCATTCAAATGGTTTTTTTTCCGTGCATTTCCGTAGATTTGACAGACATTGCACTTGGGAAACCAACTAACCAATCTACAACCTTGATTAGACTTTCAGAGTTTGTAGTTGATGGCGTAATGAATACCTATGATCTATTTTGCACACACACTAATGTCTATGACTATTTCCCATGGTGGTATGTGGACTTGCTGGATCCGTATAGAATTTTGAAAGTGAAGTTACTGAATAGAAGTCCTGGATTCGGTGAGAATATAAATTATAACATAAATAATTCATACTAAATAAAATCTAAATGTATTCTTCAAAAAGCGTAACATTACTTGTGTAATGGTTGTAATTATTTTAGAATATAGGAATTTCCACTTTATTTGATTTATTTTTGGTATCACTGGACTGGCTGGGATATTTCAATGAGGTGATACCCAGGGTGGGGTTACAAAGTACAAAAGAGTAACAATATCAATGTAAAACAGTCGGTATTTTGGGTTTAGGTATCTTTTTGATTCACAACCATTATGTCCTAGCAATTTTAATCATATTTTATAACAGATTTGTTCTTTATTCTATTATGTTAATAAATCGGTAACTTTACTTAGCAACTCTTCATTTCTAAGTATCAAAATTATATGCAATTTAGTTTTAGACGTATTGGGAATATATCGAGATTGTCAATAACGGGAAAATAAGAAATCCCTTACACTAGATATTACGATTGCGATTATAATTTGAAAATTTAGAATTTCAATATTGTCTACCTGCAAATTTTTGCGATTCATGACAGTAACATATTTCACCCATCTTGAATACGTCCTAAATCACCCTGGTCTCATGGATAACATATATGTTCCTGCTTCATGTTACTGTACATTTCGTAATTATTTTACATTTGCCCCCTATATAAGGATGAAAATGGCGAACATTATGCGGGAGTAACAATTTTCAAGTTTGCAGATTTGATATTAGGAACCATGTTGGACTCTAAATTGATCACTTTAAGGTTCATAAGATATAGTCCGAGTTTCTTGATTGCATACGTGTGTGCATGACTTTATATCGATTCGAATTCAACTTCCTTGTTCTACCCGGAAAAAGTACATATTATATTATCTTAATGACAAAATTGGTGTTTGTGTTTTTGACATATTTCTATGATATTACAGGACACATACTGATTGATATAGATGTATATGTTGGTCATAATGCCACGCACTTTGGTATGTTTTGTGCAAATTACTATGGTCCGGGCGCTGATGGTGAACTTGTAACTTTACGATGCGAACCAAATGCGGTAGGACGATATGTAAAAGTTTGGAAACCTCGACTTCACACTTCAACACGGGATACGTATATATTAAGCCTATGTGAGGTTCAATTGACCGTCGCCGAAAATTGATTCTTTGTTTGAGAGCATCAGATGGGTCAAGGTAACATAATCATTTTATCACCTTGAAAGCAGATCTAATTATCATATATCTTTTACCCTCACACATCACGGTTGTATGCTTTTGAGATAAACAATATTATTGCTTTATCTAGAACTGAAACAAGAGAATAGTAAACCGTGAACATTAGAATATAAGATCTCCATTGGAATATTCCCTCAGAATACCAATGTGTTACGTGATACAACAACAATATCATCATTATAACTTTAGTTCTGTTAATAATATTAAATAAAGCATCCCTGATCGGAATGAATTTTTGTTGAAGGTATTTACCAATTTGACACTGTGTGTTTGATCGGATATCATTTTATTTTTGTCACTTGGCTTCTCGTCTTCCCGTTCCGAGCATGGGACCCCTGATCCTTTCCTTTCTGTATTTTTCGAGTTAATTTCTGAATATGATCAGTTTCTTGTTTGTGTATGGTTTGATTATTCCATATCTGAATTTCATTTATCATAAACTGTATTCTAGATTCGTTTTTATTTTTACTTTTCTTTAGATATGAAGACAGTACAATCTGGGGTCCCGTGTCACAGTAGGTATCGGCACGTTAAAGAACCCTCACTGCTCAATGGCTTTGGTGACGTCTCCATATGACAGAAACATTCTTCAATGGGACTTTAAATACCAATACAATAACAATTTGTTTAGATATAAATATCATAATCATAAGACTAAAGTAATAAGTTTAGATGTGATGAATGAGAAATAATCACTCCTCTTCGATTCATCAGAAAAATATCAAGAAATACTTTTTCGTCTAGGGTACCTTTTCGTTGTATCACTTTGCGTAGGCATTTCTGTAGCGTCAAAATATTACTTTTAACTTAAACAGTGCGACATTTAACTCCAGCCACGACAAAGTCCGGACTTTTAGCTACCATTTCCATTGGAGCTGCAGATTTTCTTTGTGGTAGATGATGGGATTCATGTCCAATAACACATATACTAAAAAGGTTTGGTTTTACCTGTGGATAATTTCAGAGATATTGATTTTCAAAAGTAAAAATCCCACTGGATTTTCGGTGGGATTTTCACTCCCACGAAAAACCCAACCGAAAATCCTATGAGATAAATAATCTAATGGACAATTTTTACCATATTTTAAATCAAGGGGCAAAAAAAACCAAAAAACAAAAACAAAAGGAAATTAGTGGGACTGATTTTCCCACAGGTTTTTGTCTCCCATGACTTTCCATTTGTTGGATTGTATTTACCATTTCTTATACTGTATGTATATTATGGTTGGGGAATTATCAATGTACGTGACTAATTAAAAATGTAAAAGAAATAGATCAATTGCATTTGATCACTTCATATTTATTATGGATTTTTAATGGATTTTATAACTACGGAAAAATTGTTAATATATTTATCTATTTGATGTGATTCTTTTAATTATTGATTTTTATTTTATAACTACATATTGAAAAAATGTTACTGTTAATATTTATTTATTTTTTTTTTTTTTAATTTTAATTTAATAACTACAAATTGAAAAAATGTTGATATATATTTATTTATTTATCTATTTGTTTATTTTTTTATATACATGTGAAAGTTTTGTTTGGATTTGCTGGTGTATTATATGTACAACTTTATTTATGATCAGGTATATTTTGTATGTTTGAAGTGTCTATGTAAATATGTATGTGTTGTTTTGTGTGTAATGCAACTTCACTTTGTCAACAAAAATCTAATATATTTCCTAGCCTGGTGGAGGTGGAAGATATATGCAAAAATGCTGGTCATTTGCCATAATAAAACGTGTTTTAAAAAGTCCCTTGAATCTCATTTGTGATCATAAAATAAAAAATACAACTTCATGATGTTTATTGAAGTTTAATCATATAAATTTGCAAATTGAATGTATATGATATTTATTCCTTGAAAAGTTCAAGTCCATCTAAGTATTTACTTATCTAGCCTACTAGGTTGGCTTTCCACACTATTATCCTATTACCATGTATTAATGAATAGTTTTAAATTATTATAATTAAATTTAACAGTAATGTTTCCAAATTTTCAATTAATTCCTAAGATATTAAATTTTTTGAATTATTTTTATTGTGCTTTTATTGAGAACTCGTTTGAATTTCTGATAAATGTAATAAATAACGTAATTGTATAATTGATAATCGATACAGAAACAATGTTATGTAATCTATCAGGATCTCTTCTGTGCCCATGCAACCCTCCCCTCACTCTATTGACAGGGATCGGATTATTGTACATTTATATGCCATATATATTAATCAGCGACTTACCTACATCCAGTGCTGAACAATCATTAGTAAACAATATACATAATTCTCTCAAAAACAGTTTTAGCCTGCATAATTTCAACGCATCGTCGTACAGCTAATATGAAAACAGAAACAAAACACCTATTACATAATATAATAAATCCCCACGGAACTATTTTCCGGATGCAAATGACATGAGAGATTAAGTTTTGTAACACAGGTAGGCCCAAAGAAAACAATGTGCATTTTTTGTATAAATTGTATGCCTTATCAATTAATCCTGAAAAACAACGGGAATTGTGACATTAGTAAGACCATTTTTTTTAAATTAGATTTAAAACTAGCGATATATAATCGATGTTAAAACCATAAATGCACGTTACCAGACATGAGTGACATACATTTTATGTGCAGATATAACTCGGTTTATTATCAGTTCGAGAAGACTACAATTGAAAAATTATTATTATGGTATTAAATCTACTTTATGGTAGCGAATTTTTTTTTTCACGCCTGACTGAGTGACTACCGCTATCTTATCCAACAGCGGTATCTTTAATCTCTTATCGTGGTACGGACAGCGGGTGGTCAAGCTACAGCTGGTCATAAAAGTACGTTCCCTATAGATATCCCGACATGATCTCACAATATTACCAGCAACGGTATATGATGTATAACACTCTCTGTAAATGTACCTGCTCATGGAAAATATATTTAGTTGAGTCACTGGATACAGCAATCAGCTAATTAAGTACATTATGAATATGATCAAGTAACAATTTAAATGAACAAACTATGATTAATTGAAGAAGTAAAATGCATACTTATTATTCCTAATTATTTAATTCATACTAAAAGATATATAAGTTTTTTATTTCAAATTTTACCAAAAGATAATGATTGTTTGATTATACATATTATAGAATTAGGAATAATAATTATGAATTTTATCTTGAGTTGTATATTGCTTTGATAGATTTGCAACATTTTGTTTGTATATATAGTTAACATTACTATTATTATAATCAGCGATATATAAAGCTAATAGGGATTGGTGACTCGCGCTTCTTCCAGTTATGAGCGGATGTCTCCTTTTGATATGCAAATGAGTGACCCAGTTTAAATCGGCACTCACCGCGCAGGCGCAAACCAGTTAGTAACATGCAAACAGTGAGAAGGGACGTAATCGAGACAAATCTCTTATACAGAGTGTAATTGTTGAGAAGCTGCTGGCACCAGTGAGGACCGACAACTAGATTGATCGTTCGTATATGTATCGTGAAAATGTTACTCGGTAATTTGAGAGCAAGGAAAGGTTTACTACTTTAAAACATTAAATGTTTCACAAATCACGAGTTTGAAGAAATAACCGAATAAGGTACCATTTTAACAACTCAAAATAAATGAATAATGTAGAAAAATATTACAAATTGCCTCACAAATGTGTCAGCAAATTTGTAATTTTAGATTATTGATCTACCAAAGTAAATACTAGTCTTGAATCAAAATCGTTTTGATAATTACGTAATCCCCTCTCAATTTTAGATTAACAAATAAAAAGAATTTTCAAACCGAACATTAAAAGATGTAATGTATAACATATCCGGAGATGTAAATCGGCAAAATATCATGTTTTTACGTTTGTTTATAATTTCAGTTCTATCAGGAACATGTCGTAATCCTACAGCACTAAGGTGTGAAAATACATGGCACCTACATTTATTTAAACATCAAGGGGATTAACTTTATCTGTTCTGATAAAAGCGATGGTATATGGTATTTGCAGTAAACACTGATAAAGGACACTCGTTTTGGGTGTTGAACTCCCGCAGAAGACTAATACTGCAGATCATTTCCTGAGTTAAGCATGTAGCCTTGTAGGTGTAATAAACAATCTTTCGAATATTTTTGCTCTCCACCTCTTTTTTTCTGGTATTTCTGAAATATGTTAATTTAGCACTTGATATAATAAATTATATAATTCTATGCAAACAATAAAATTCCCACTTTAAAATAAGTCTACACAGGTAAGTATCTTGGGTAAATAATTTCCAAACATGCAGGAAGAATCGAAAATTGAGTATTTAAATAGATCTATTAGACAATTAGAGATTAATTGATTTCCTTTAAATTTGGGGGAAAATAAGTTGATATTGGAAATATTTAAACAATTCAGACAGTTGAAAAATGAAAAATACTTAAGCTTATATCTGAAATGAAGTCATTGTAACTTTGGTCTGATGTATATATTATTTATACACGTTTCTACACTATTTAAACAACAATTATTGTCATTTTGACAGAATAACAAAAAAATTGATTATCCTGGGTTCTTAATTCTAAAATATAAAAAAGTATGGACATTATTATACAAGTGAAGATCCTGATAGGTTTGTTTGGTTGAATTTGATTCATTACTATAAAATTAAATTGTTATATTTGTGGATTCAGTGCATAATACTGAATAGTAAGGAGTATTCTTGCATCACCATGTCAGATTTTTGCTGTTTGCAAATGATGAATATGTACAGTATTTGGACATAAATGAGTTAGCAAAAATGAATTTCACTATATAATCTTAGTAATCCTGCATTCGTGTGATTTGTCCTCCAAATTTGGAAGATACCCAAAATTAATGAAAATCAATGACACATACATGTATAACCCTTGAAGTGTGGGCCTAATTTTGATATATCTGTTAGTTTACATCCATGAATTACTTAAAAATACATTATTTATCCATTAATAAACTTCAAAATGAAGTCACTAGAATTTTACTCACATGAAAATTAGTGTATTCCATCCTAAAATAAAACACAGATTGTAATGGGATTTCTAACACATAAGAACCAAACCCTCACCTTCATGTGAATCAATTTACCTTATTAAGATTGGAAAAGTAATGAATGCTAGAGAAAAAACATGAATTTATTAAGAATATCTAGTGAAAATAAATTTTGTAAACTTATTTATGTCACTCCAAGGGGATTATTTTTTTCTATTCTGCTAATAAAGGTATAATTATGTGCAGAGCTTGGATGTTTGCATACTGAAATCCTGTTGAGTAACACTGCACTTTAAAAAGCGACCTCTTGGAAGAACACACACATGAAAGAAAAGGCAATTTATCAATTTCTTGGATTTGATTTCATTTAAGATATATGAAGTTCTGCAATGAATTGCATACATATAGTTCCACGATATTGTTACATAGTCACTATAACTCAACAATTCATCACTGTCATCCGGTTATCCTTTTATAACTTTTTCCCCTTGTCCAAGATAATCAAAATGTATCTGTAAATAATCCAGTGCATGTACATGTAACTGAACAGCAAGATACATAAATCTGTAATCACTTTCACTCACAATCATATTTATTATTTTGTCATGTGTATCTTATGGGACACATGTCTCATCATTTTATTGTTATTTGTCACACTGCAAAATTTTTCTTCATTAAACACTTCTAATTACCCTTTTCCAAGCCAAACAAAATTAAGTCTTACTTTCTTAAGCATCCGGTTAAGAGATAAAATGCATGTCAGTAAATAAACTCTAGGGATTGTCCTTGACATTATACAATAATATATAAACATTATATAATAATATTCTTTATTGTTAATCCATAAATATGTTATCCTTTGAATATAGTGATGTTTTCAAATGATGTACCGATTTTCTCAAATTGAAAAATAAAACACACAACAAATACACCGAGTGTACATGTATTTCAATGACAATTTTAAATAAAGAGAATTTATTGAATTTACATGTCAGGTCTCTGTTCATTTTTTAACTTAATGTATCATCACATTTATTCCCTAATCTCATAAAACTGTTTTTTCTCAATTATAACTAAACATTAAAAAATAGTTTTTAGGCCAACCTTTTTACAACTATATAAAAATATAACATTGCAGCCAACTCTGCCATTCTGCCATTTTCAGTCTTATTTAATTTTTTTGTTAATCCCTTTAAGGCTTAAACCCTGTAAACTGCAATAAAATATGAGCATGCCTATATACTAAGTCAGTGTTTCATTGCACTCTAAAATTGTATATAATTTTATTCTTCAGAGTAATTGAGAAAATCATAATCAACAATTTTTGTCTCTTTCAGTGCCTTCCACACTAATTGGATGATAAAATTACTTGATTTCAAAATATAAAAAATAATAATAATAACAAAAACAAATTAAATTCAAATAGAAATGTAATGCAAAATTTTGATATTTTAACTTCATGTATTAAAAAAAACACTTAGGCCAACAAATTACAACTATATAAAACAAAATTACAGCAAACTCTGCCATCCCAATTTTTTGACAAAATCCTGTAAACTGTAATCAAATATGAATATTCCTATGTACTAAGTTAGTTATATTGACAAAATACTATTAAATAAAATATACCTATCTATAGGTGTATGTTAAAACAGATACATTTTGAAACAGTACAAGTTCTATAACAATGTAAATAAGTATATGTGATACATGTACATTGTCGCATTTACTTCTTCATGTAGGTATATATGGTATTTGTCTGTGTTTATGTGCTCTTATTATCAGAGACATAAAATACTATTGAATAATAACAAACTTAAGAATCTACATTGTATGTAATAATTATCATGTATCAGTACCAATGACATATTCCATATACATTTATTGCTATCTATGAGTCACATACATATGCATTTATATGAATATAAAATGTAAATGTACTGCTAAATGCAGATATCACAGAGCTGTTATATTTGCTATTACTTTGTCGATTTTGGGACATTTTTGTATGTGTTTATTGTTTACTTTAATATGTGTTATTTATTGTGTGTATATGTTTTTTGTTCATATATTTTCAATCAAGCTGTATTTAACTTTCTGTTCAAATGCATAGAATCCAGTGAATATTCTTTTTCAGCAGAACTAATCTGCTCAATAATTTTCCCATTTTTATTTTACTTTCTAATACTTATAATACACAATTCAGATATAACATGTATATCATTACCTTTCATTAAAAATAGAAACAATTAAGATATCTTCCCTTAACTGTAGAGGTTTAAGGGACATGAATAAACGTAAGGATGTTTTTAAATACTTGAGAGAAAAAAAGGCATCAATTTACTGTTTGCAAGATACTCACCTGATAGAGTCTGACAACAATATTATTCATGCTCAGTGGGGTTTTGAACACATTTTAGCTCCCGGTAAAACAGATTCGCGGGGTGTTATGAATTTATTGAATAATAATTTTGAATACCAGTTAGGAAAAGTTTTAAAAGACGACATTGGTAATTTTTTAGCGTCAGATATTAAGATAAATAATAAAAAATTTCAATTACACTAGTAAACATTTATGGTCCAAACAGGGATACACCTGATTTTTATAACAAATTACACAGGATTTGTGATGATTTCAATAATGAATTTATAATTTTATGTGGTGATTGGAATCTAGTCCAGGATTATAATAAAGATTGTTTTAACTACATAACTCAAAATAATAGAAATAGTCAAGTAGTTGTTGAAAATTTAAAAAAGGACTTTGATTTGGTTGACCCCTGGAGAATATATAACCCTGAAAACTGTGAATATACATGGCAAAGAAAAAACCCTATCAAGCAAGCAAGACTCGACTTCTTTTTAATTTCTCAAGAACTTTTGTCTCTTGTTAAAAATGTAAAAATCTTACCTGGATATCGTACTGATCATTCTTATATTGAATTAGAAATAAATATATCTAACTTTAAGAGGGGTAGGGGGCTCTGGAGATTTAATAATTCTATGTTAAAGAATCCTGATTATGTTAAACAAGTAAAAGAATGTATTTTGCAAACAAAAAAAGAATACTCTCCTATGCCAGTAATTCAGGACATGGTCATAAATATTCCAAATGAAAATTTACAACTTACGATTGATGATGATTTATTTCTAGAGACAGTCTTAATGAAGATTAGAGGTGTTACAATTTCATTTGGTTCATGGAAAAAAAAAAAGAAACAGGCATAGAAAAAACAAATATTGAAAATAGTATTAAGTTAATACAAAATTATTTTAACAATACTCATAGCCCAGATAAATTAGAGAGACTAGCTGAACTAAACCTACGTCTAGAAAATATAAGAAAACAGGAACTAGAAGGTATTATTTTAAGATCTAAAGCCAGATGGATAGAAGATGGAGAAAAACCTACCAAATATTTTTGTAATTTAGAAAAAAGAAACTATATTAACAAAACCATCACTAAATCAATTGATGATAAAGGAAATGAAATAACAGATCAAAAAAAAATATTAAATGAAATTAAGATATTTTATGAAAAATTATATAAATCAAGAGACAGTGTTCTAGATAACATTGATTTAGATACAATATTAAATAATAACAATATTCAAAAGTTATCTGAAGCCGACAAAAATACCTTAGAAAATAAAATACTGAAATCAGATGTTTTAGATTCACTTAAACAATGTAAAAATAATAAAACCCCTGGTTGTGATGGTTTCAGTGCTGAATTTTTTAAATTCTTTTGGATTGACCTTGGTGATTTTATTTACAGATCCTTTCTTTGTAGTTTTAATAAAGGAGAGTTATCACCATCACAGAAGTTAGGTGTAATATCTATTATTCCCAAAGGTAATAAACCTAGAGAATACATAAAAAACTGGCGACCTATATCTTTATTGAATGTAACTTACAAAATTTTGTCAGGAATAATTGCAAAAAGTACCTAAAATTATTCACGAAAATCAAAAAGGCTTCTTACCTGGGAGATATATAGGTGAAAACACTAGAATTTTATATGATATTATGTATACATGTAAAGAAAATAATATTCCTGGAATTATATTAATGGTAGACTTTGAAAAAGCCTTTGACACTGTATCCTGGAAATTTGTAAGAAACATTCTAAAATTTTTCAATTTTGGAGAAAACATTCAACGCTGGATAAATATTTTTTTCACGAATTTTAAATTATGCATATTACAAAATGGCTTTACGTCCCCTTACTGTAAAATAGAGCGTGGTTGCAGGCAAGGTGACCCAGTTTCTTCTTATATTTTCTGACTGTGTGTTGAAATCATGGGAGCAATGATCAGAAAAATCAGAAATATCAAGGGTATAACTATACAAAATAACGAGTACAAACTCCTTCAATTTGCTTATGACACAGCAATATTACTTGATGGAAGTGAAAACTCTTTGAACTCGTCATTGTCACTTATAGACCAGTTTTCAAAATTTTCAGGTCTCAAACCCAATTCCATAAGACAATATGTATAAAGATAGGTTCTTTGATAAATAATGATGTTGATATAAATAATGATTATAACCTACAGTGGTCACAGGAACCCTTTACATTCCTTGGAATTATTTTTTCTGTAAATCTTGAGAATATGATAGCTTTAAACTATGAAAATAAAATGAAAGATATAGAAAATATTATAAAATCATGGAATAGACGTCTTATAAGTACAGCAGGTAGAATAACTGTAGTAAAGTCAATAATATTACCGAAACTTACACATTTGTTTATAAGTTTACCTAATCCAAATAGATATATTAGAAATTTAGAGACTCTTTTTTATAAATTTATTTGGAAAAACAAAAATGATAAAATTGCTAGGAAAATTTTGATACAAGATTATGCAAAGGGAGGATTTCGTATGATTTGTATTAACTCTTTCATTGAAAGTTTGAAAATTACCTGGATCCGCCGTACATTGCTGTATTCGTCTGAATCATCTTGGTTTACTCTTTTGTGTGACACATTACCAAACAATTTCAAATATCATTTAAACTTTGATGCTTCCTACTTTATGCATTTAGCATTGAAAACAAAAAATTTGTTTTGGCGTGATGTTTTTAAATCTTTTTATCATTTTAGAAATATCACTGATGCTGATGAAAATGTCTTATTTCACCCTATATGGTTTAACGAACATATAAAAAAAAAATAATGAAGTTGTTTATTATAAACAATGGTTTGAAAAAGGTGTTGTATATATCTTTGATTTATTTGATGAGAATGGTGAAATATTAAATTATGTTAATTTTTGTGATAAGTTTATGTTAAATACTCCCTTTACTTTATACTATGGTATTGTGAATTGTGTAAGGAATATAATTGGTGTTGTTGACATGACCCACTGGCACACAAGCTTTCCATTCCGGCCTAGATTTATACAAATTCTTATGAAAACTTCAAAAGGGGTAAAACACATTTATGACACTTTCATCAATCATTCCAGTAGTAGACCAAAACATGAAGGGAATTGGGAACGTGATCTGAATTTTTATCCTGAGCCAGTTTGGTGGCAAAAACAAAATAACCTAGTCAATCTGTTTACTGATATAAATTTAAGATGGTTTCATTACAGAATTGTTCATCGAATTATTGGTACAAATTCTTTTTTATATAGAATAAATATAGCAGACTCAAATGTTTGCAGCTTCTGTAAGGAACATTCTGAAACTATAGTTCACTTATTTTGGTCTTGTCCTATAATAACACAAATTTGGATTTTAACTTCAAACTGGATGAAAAACCAGCTAGAAATAGAGTTTAACTTAAATTGTACCGATGTTATTCTGGGTAAAATGTCAAAATCAAACATACCAATCAACTTGATTATATGTCTTGTTAAAAAATATATTTACAAACAAAAGTATAATAATTGCATTCCTCATTTTAATGGTGCTAAAAAAGTACATAGAATATTACATCCGGACAGACAAATATAACTGTATGAAAAATTTGAAGCATGAAGTGTTTAATAAAAAATGGGGAAATTTCAGTAATTTAATAATTGAATGATTTCATGTTAATATTGTTCCTTAACAATATTACCAGTATATATATATATATATTTGTGTGTGTGTGTGTGTGTGTGTGTGTGTGTGTGTGTGTGTGTGTGTGTGTGTGTGTGAAAATCCTTTCTTTCTTATGTATATGTTCCTATCTCTATGTGTGTATATTTGTGTGTTTGGTATTTGGTCAAATATATGATATTCCCGTACTCCCTAGCCAGGTGGAGTTGTAGGGGTTGATGTGAAAAACCTGGCCAAATGCCATAATAATAAAAAAAAAAAAAAAAAAAAAAAAAAGTTAGTATTCCAATAATCAATTACATTTTGCATTTAGAATTGTAAATAATCTTATTTTTCAGAGTAACTAAGAAAAAAAGAAGTGTCATTTTTTGGTCTCAAAATCATTTAAATGGACGGTCAAATACTTTAACTTTAAAATATAAAAAAATGGATAAAATATTGATTAAAAAATTAACTGAGTACTTTAAAATTTTAATAATTCAAATTCACGACTGACAATCAATAGTTTTATTTGATGCAGAAACAAAATAGTTTTTAAGACCTACATTTTTACAGCCAAATCTGCCATTCAGACCTTGCCAGTCCTATTTCAATTTTCTGTTCATTCCTTAAAGTTTAAACCTTGTAAACTGCAATTAAATATGAATATGCCTATTTACAAAGTTTATGTCACAATAATCAAGCACACTTTGCACTTAAAATTGTAAAAATTTCATTTTTCAGGGTAATTGAGAAGATCAGAGGTGATAATCATTCAAAATGGATGTTAAAATCCCTAAATTTTAAAATATAAAAAAGAAAAAAGAAAAATATTAATAAAAAAAATAATCGCGTACTTCAAAATGTTAATATTTCAACTTCACAAATGATAAGCAACAGGTTTATTTTATGTTTTTTAACCATCCATGATACAACTGATATAAATAAAAACTCATGCGGATAATTCCGCCATTTCGTCTTCGTCGTAGCTCTAAATAAATGTTCGATTTATCACTTAAAATTCGGTACATCGAAGTAAATTTCAAATCAATAAACAGAAAAAACATATGTGCTTCAAAATTACTGAGTACTTTGATATGATCAAGTGTGAAATAAGTAAACTTTGCATTTGAATTTTCCACATTTTTGACAATATTTTTAAAAGTAGCGTACCTTATGAGGCTTATAATATTGTCGATTTTCTATCTAAGTTTTTAAATAAAAATCATCGAAATTTCTGCTTTAGAATAGCTCACTTCATAATAGTTATATTCTTGCAATTAAATAATTAGCATCTCATCCGAAGTGATTCAATAATTTCAATGCTTTTGTCTCTTCAATATAGTATGGTTCTCGGCGATTGATGTAATTCACTTCATAACAAGCTCCTATTGCTTCAGTTAAACCGTCTTGATTATGTAAATATTTAATTACTTCAAATCGCTCAATCGGTGTATTTAGTTACCTAGACATATAAATTTTATCACAATAACAACTGCTCACCTGTCCTGATTGTTGTATGGCTAATTATCCTATGATTTCTGAAGTGATGCTACTCCAAGCGTAAATTGAAAATGGCGGATTTCCCCAGTTTAGTTGACACAGTAAGCAGGACCTTGGGGACATCGCGTATATGCGCGTTCCTCTATATAAAACCGTCGAGTCACCAATCCCTATTAGCTTTATATATCGCTGTTATAATTTAATAGATACCAACTTTACCTGGTAAAATATGCGAATAATCATATTTTAAGTTCCTTTGTTTACTCATTTCATTAACATAATGATAGTAATTACTCATCCCAAAATCAGATGAAATAATGTTTGATATTGATTAATTTTTCCTGTATCAGAATCATTTGTATAAAATTATTTATTACTCTGACAATGACGATTTTATTCTCAACTGTGTACAGTCATATGGTGTAGAAAAAATATACATATAATTCTATACAAACAAAATGTGTATTTCAGTAATACATAATGTTAAAGAATTTCCACAAATATTATATTGATAATAATTAACCTGGAGACGAGACTCTCTTAATAATAGTACCTATACATTTTACAAGATATAGAAGATCCTGTTGAGTTTTTACATTGAATATTTAATAGAAGTTTTAAATATTTGGGTTTCTACAAAAGTAATTTGTTAATAGTGTTATTTGTACATCTAAATAAATAGTGAAATTCATCACACCTGGTTCTATAACATTGCAAAAATTACAAAGTTTTTCTTCTCAAGGGATACTATTCCATCTTCCCGCTTCGATTGGTAAATTTACATTGCATGTTCTAAATTTTCAAAAACAATAAAAGATAATTATTTCAGATATGTTTCTAATTCTAGATCATGTTTAAAGATCCTGTAGATTACACTCTTTGCTGAATTAAAAATTTAACGTTTCCAACATTGGATAAATTGATCTTTAAGTCTATGACAACGACCCAGTGGGTTATAAACATCATTGCTAATAACGAAGTTTCAGTTTTACAAATACAGCAACTCCTGGTGATTGTATCTATCATTAAGAGCTTATTATTCAGTTCGAGATTGATATAATTGTAAATTACATATCTCCACTTTATTTGTTACATTATATCTTTCAACAACAATAAATACATCAAACACACAAACTGTTCTTTGTTTAGTTCTAATGAAATATTTATTGCGTTTGCATTTCCAGAACATTGTAGACATTGACAATACAAACAAGTCATATTTCAGTTTGTTATGTATACTTGAAATCTTAGCTGATGTTTCATTCTCATAAATATGTAAAATTATATTTTTAGAATACATAGAAATGTTTACCATCACTACATGTAATTTATAATTTAGCAAACAGTAGGGATTATATTCTGAGACAATTCACACATAACTGTCTGTTTGAGTCATCTTATGTTTTCTTCTTTGTGTAACACCCTAAAGGGACATTTTCTGTTTTGTCTTCATTTTATACTACTTAGATTAATATACCGTGACAAAACAGATATACACAGACATAGAAATTATTAAATTCCTGTGTATGTTGTGCAAATTGCTTCAAAAAACCAAGTTTGGGACTTTTTCAGTTACTACCTTACTATTTGTATATGAATACTATACTAGACCTGTTCTTACTTTTACAAAATGTATAGGAATATAATGCCTGTGTATAACTCTTATTTGTTATTTTACAAGAAGTAAAAGAAATATTCAAGTAATAATTATGCAATGCCTTACACTTAGTTTAAGGTAAGGTTTGCAAGTACAGGGAGATAACTCGTATTTTAAATGAAAGTTGGAGCTATGCCCTATTTGATGACGTCAATTCCATTCACAAACAAAATTTGTTGACGTCATATTGTTGGCAGTGTCGGGCCATGAACTAGTAGTCACCTGCAATGTTGTTCAACAATAATTTTAATAATCTATGTCCTGAATATACTGAGAAGTAATGACATTCGAGATTTCCTCTACGACTACGACCAAGACTTTGAAATATGAGATAAAGTCCTAATGATTGCGAAGCTTGATTTAAAGTATTCTGCTTAATTGTTTAATAATACCGTGGCCCGGTAGAGTCTGAGTTTGGCCACCAGTGAGAGGTCTGAGACTTTCCCGACAAATAGATCTACAGAACACTTTTCATCCTCTGAGATCCATTGGCGATTTCTAAAATTCTTCACGACACTTGATCATGAAAATTCATCAAATACTTTGATGTTTATTTTCTTTATTTCCAGTGTTGATTTTGGAAACATTAAAAAAATCACTTTCTGTAGACCACTTAATCCATTGCATGTTTAAGTCTGACAGTTCAAGTCCGCGGGGAGTTATTTTGATCATTTTGTTTAGCTACAATATGGTGCTATAAATAGCGGACGAAATTCCCGCTTATATTTGATATATACAGCACCTGTTCAAAAGTTTGTAATAATGTTACAACTATTGACATCAGCTGTAGTAAGCAACTCGAGAGTCATTTAGACATATTTTTGCATTAACGGCATATTGTTTTAGATTTAAGATTAAACTTTGGTCGTGTTTCTATACATTGTTAGTCTAATAAAATTTTCGTTGAGTTTAGTAATCATACAATAAAGCAATTCGTTATTTTCACCTTAAAATATATGGCTATATTGTTTCATTTACAACAAGTAACGGAACTTAACAGAGAAGAATTTGTTCAAATCATTATTTTTTAGAAAGAAACAGTTTCTATTTCTTTTTTTATCATCGCTAATGGAAAAACGAGTCACGCCCTGTGCCCCCTTTCAAATATTCAGGAAAACATAGTATATTAGTTGTATTTTAAGCACAGATTGTCAAAAGGGTGAACCACCCCTTTAGATTACAGTTTTAAACGCTGTGAATACGGAAATGGGGTAGCCGTGAGGTAGGAAAATGTTGTTTAATGATATTAATCTGGGTACATTCTCATCAATAATCAAACTAAAATATGTGAAAATTTAAGTGCGGCCCCTGGAGTTTTGATTGAAATACATCACTTGATGCCTCAAAGATCAAGCCAAAGCTATTGGTAGACCTGTACACAGCAAACTGCCTTCTAAGTTCGCCCAATTCGATGTTCATTTTCAGTACTGTCTCTCCAGTGTCACTGAATCTTTTTAAAACTTTTGAACTGTTGACCTAGATAGTGACTACATTAAACATTTCCACTACCTTTCGAGCACTTCAATCCACTCAATCAAAAATAATATCGCTTGTTTTTCAGTCGAGACAGAACAAGTCTGTGCGGAGATATTTTATTTAGCTTCGATACGGCGTTATAAATAGCTCACACGAAAACCCCTTCTTGATACGTCATATCTACAAAAACTGAAAAATTATAATAACATTATAGATGGGATTAATTAATCGGATTTTCATTAGTGTCCTGGAATTGTATTTTGATTAGCTTAATGAAAAATAAGTTTACACCGATATGTGTCATGAAGCCAATCAAAATACAGTAAAATCAATGAAAAATAAAGTTCATATTTATTCGATAGGATAAGTAAACAATGTAATAAATATTTATAAAAATTAACTTTAACATAGTTGTTATTTACTGAAAATTAACTGACATGAGGCAGAGTAAACCTTGTATTGCGTGTACGCTGCCTCGTGCCAGTTAACTTTCAGTAAATAGCAAAGATGTTGACGTTAATCCTCCTAATTTAATTATAAACATTTACTACAACACGGACAGGATATATAGTAGTTCAAATAAGATTTAATTTTATTTTCGAAAAAAGATAATGTTTTAGGCGCATATGAAAACACTAGCCTAACAACACACAATTGCACTGTGAAGGACCGACGCGGGGCGGGTCACTTCAAACGTTTTTCCTTTGATTTTTCGAATTCAAAACATACAGTGAATAATAATTTTTCCTGTTGACTCAGTCAGTTGCTTAGTAATACGAAAATTACCTTATCATATCTTTCCAATGAAACGAGCGAATATCACTGGAATAGGAAATGATGATCGTTTGTAATGTTAGCCTGATGCCATCCAATGTGAAAGGAATTCCTGTGTGTATTGAAGGACCTCAGATCTAGACGGTTCCAATTATTCAAGAGATAGGCAAGGTCCATTGACTGAAACTGTTATTCGAATGAAACATCAAAAACTCAAAATGTTCAACTGTCAGAGAGTAGGTGTGAGTGATAAATAAAATGGTAAATACCATTGACTGAAACTTAAATGTTGTTATGTCGTGATGCAATCAGAAACCAACATGAGATGTTGGTTTCTTTTGACTATCAAAACGTTAACGGGATGGATCCGTATCGGAGGTTTGGCTCTTAAAATCAAGAATTCTGTGTATTACTTACTTATCAACTTGTGATGAGGTGAGGAAATATGTACGAATTTTGTTCTTCATTTCTGTCCTTTCATTCGGAAGGCTAAGTATCGGCCTTTTCCGTAAAAAATAGTATGATTGTGAGTTTTTTTGTCAGGACTGTTGAATTATACCATCTGTTGTACTAGTTTTCATATTAAAACATGAGTATAAAGCGTAATTGGTTTTATTTCTGTCTTCGCTCGACATACGTACTGTATGGATGTAAGCAGTGCCGTTGAAAGTAGTTTCTTCTGCTTGGTAACGTCAATGAGCTCATGATGTAGCAATGCGTTATACGGTAGCAATGCAGCTAGCACAGATTTAGCTTCCTTTGCTTCATCATTGTTTATGTAATATTCAATTTGAAAAGTATGTGTTTTCTCTAAAGATAAAGTGGTATAATTGTTATGATTCGTATGACCGTCCCTAGGAATATGTAGGGTTGATGAAGTCCAAAGAAGGTAAATCGTTTTTTTATTTTATTTCGTTGAGTACGATATTCTTGCTAAGCAAATGTCTTCAATTTCCACTATTCACAGTGTGAATCAGATCATCCGCCATTTCCGTCTATTTATTTTTAGAACCATGGAAGAAAGAATAATTGAAATATTATCTTGCTGTACAAGGATATTCCCGTACTCCTACGAACAATTCTAAACATTTTTTCTTTTTTATCACTTACATGTTACATTACCATGCCAAAAACTAAACGTACAATCATAAATAAACACACATGATTATGTCATAAGTAAAATTCGAAGGGAAGAGGGGAGAAAGTTACAACTCATTGTTTCGTGCATGAAAAAGTGGGTTATGATATACATGCAACATATTAAAAGTCAACATCCTTTGTTTAACCATTTAATAATCATATTCTCTCTGTCCTGGTTGGTCATTTCAATCATGGCTTTTATTGAAAAGTTTATCATCTCACTTTTGCTAACTGTGGTCAGCAAAGAAGATCACACATGTGGGTCAAAAAGTGTCAATTCATTCAGCGCTTCAAAGCTAACTACTGTAGAATCGGAAAATGTTGTTGTTGTTTTAATTTTGTTCCCTTCACCATTTTCATTTATCAACGAAATTCAAACTATGACAAAATTGTCCATAAATTATATCAAGTAATAGTAAAAGATTCCTTTACAGATTTTTTTTATTCCACGGAAATTCCACACAATTTCTCTTCGATTTTTATAACAACAAAATTTTAACCCAACAAAATGTTCAAATTCAACAGTATTTTTTCTGCTAAGCTGAAGTTGCTAAAACCTTAATTATCATATGTATTTTATCAACTGTTTACAATTTTTATATCTGTCATGCTGCTGCCTATTTGACTTATAAGTGAGAGATAGTATTTTGGTATTGTCTTTCCATTTCTTCAGAGGTAATTTTGTTGCGAGTGTGCATGTAACAAATCTATCATACTATATATCAATTGAAGAATATCACATCATGAAACTCTCTTCATTAACAGAATTAACAGAAACATACACACAAGCCACTTACTGTGTTATCCTGAGAGAAATTTTGCATCCCCCACATCCATCATAGCCCTCATCATAACTGTCACAACCTCCATAATTGTCGCCATAGTTATCACCGCCGAAACAATCAGAAAATCAATAAAATGTTCATCCATTTGCAGTTTTATGATTCATGTGTGAATGGCAAGCACAATGAAAAATGAGATGTTACCATTATTCTTATATTATTTGTCGTGGAAGAAATCAAGACATTTGTTTAATCAGAGTTAAAATTATTTAATAGGAGAGATAGAAAGAGTGGAAAAGTGAGAAAGAAAGAGAGGGACAAGAGATCCCAGAGGGATCTTGGCGCCCATAATCGAATGTTCTTCATTTTATCTATGACAGACTGTTATTTTCTTTTATTTTGTAGCTCAACAATATATTGAACTAAAACCTAAATATCTGTCAAATGCTTTCTCACAAGATCATAACAATGCCAAATATAACCTGCTATAAATCCAAGATAGCTTAACCATACCTGTTAACTTCTAAAAGTGAAATGCTGGTTGTGACTTGCACTGAGTATAACTAACATTACACATACAAATATGTCTCTGTGGGCCTCGATTTGATATCAAATGTGGCAAAGTGTATATTTCAGGGGTGTGGCAGTATCCCCACATACACTACTGAATGTGTTTTCCCATAACAATCAATAATATACATGGTTAACAGAGGGACTGTAAAGTTATAAGTAAAAATATAAATATCAAGGGGTGGGGAAGGACCTCCATATGACACAATTATCATACATTAATGAATGTGTCTACCCTTAACAAATAAGGAACACATGGCTCAGTGGTAGACGATATAAATGATTTTCAAGAAATACATAACTTAAATTACAACTTAAATTGTCAAAATCCATAATGGCCACCTGAGCTACACCTCAAGGAAAACCTATATATTAGATTTAATAAAGATTCCTTCAGTACTTTCTGAGAAAGTCCTGGCAGCCATTTTGTGATCCGAACTGCCTGAAAATGTACACTACAAAACTACACCTCAAGAAAAACCTATATAATAGACTTAATAAAGATTCCTTCAGTACTTTATGAGAAAAGCCTGGCATTCATTTTGTGATACGAACGGCCTGAACATGTACATTGCACAACAACACGTCATGGAGAAGCTATATGTCAAATTTCATAAAGATCCCTTTAGTACTTTCTGACAAAACGCAATAACAAACTTTAATTGTCAAAATCCAAGATGAGTATCTTGAACCTTTATACCCAAATAAATGACGACGTTCAGTCCGAGGCAAAAGATTTTGTAATATAATGAGACATTTTTCAGTGTTTAGAATTGCTTGGTTCAAAAAATATTTATATGTAGAATCAGAGTGGTATTTGATAAAACAATCATCATGATAACCGATCACTGGGTATTTAAATTTCCGGGCACCACTTTTAATGGAAAAAAACAGTTCTCTATGCTGATAAATAGTCTCTCTTTTAATATGTATGTGGAATTGTTGTGTAAAGAGTAAAGTCATATGTTTTGATATTGTGAATCTGTTAAAAAAATATGTGCTTTTAAATTTTCTAAAAGTTGTTTAGAATTGTTAAGTATCCACATTTGATTTATACCGCTTTTGGAATAAGCAACTGTACAGTATTGCTTGAGTTTCTCCTGAATGGTTATTAGTATCTTGGTAAGAAGTAAAGATAAAGTTTTGGTAGAACATTTGAAGGATCCTGCTATGTACTTCTTATATGGGGTTTTGTGAAGTTTAGATATCCAATATAAATACGGTAGCTCAAAATTAGTTTCTGTTGTAGGTACATCAAAGAACGTAATATGAACACGTGGTTTTGAAGGATCTCGTCCTTTGAAAGTGGGCTACGTGTGTATGTAGGATTACCAGAATTCGTATTAAACCATAATTCTTCTAATAAACAATTACAGTAATGTCCTTACTAAATACTATAAAAACTATATTATCTAATGCTTCGCCTGCTTGGACCTGTATATATTGATCATGTAACCTATCAAGCTCGGTTACCACTTCTGTATTACTAAATAACGTATTTTCATAGTTCCTTTAAGTTTCCGAATACGAGATTTTATTGACTATTTGTAAAGCTTTTAGCTATTCAAAGTGTTTTATTCCACGTCTTCGTGTTTGGCCCATAGTCAGGCATAATCTTCGACAGAATTCATAACTAAACTGAAATACTGTCGCCAATTAAAGGAATGGGCTTCGAGGTATATTGGACCTCTTTCAATAAAATTTTTTAGGGTTTCATTTGCAACAATAGATACGTCGCCGGCGTTGAGATGCCGGATACGATTATATTTGATGGAAGATTATGCACATGAACACTTGATGGTGTTATGTAGAAGATGGTTGATGTCTAGGCACTGCAAATCCCGTTGGTAATTGAATAGTTTGGCGCGATGCTTGGTGTATAGCTATATAGAATGCTGGGCATGTTTTTTAATTTAAAATAGGGCGGAACACAGGACTGAACTTTTTTGTTATTTAGAACATTGCTAATGTTTAATGTTTATACCTTTATTTGTAAATTCAAGTTTAAGGAAGAGACGTGTCTGTTCAGAACAGGCATTGCTAGTAACGCGTGTTGGCTTGAACAGTCTGTGATAAGAAATGTCCTTTATAACGGATTTCAGTGTGTATTCCGGGGTTGAAAAATCTGTTTGGGGTTCATTCTTGCTTCCTGAAAAAGTTCATTAAGAAGTTTAAAAGGAATAGAATAAAGTTTGCTGTGACAACGTGAAGAAGACCAATTTTTTGTAAAGGTAAGATAAAAGAGATGAAAAAGTGACATCATGTTTGTTGGGTCTGTTGTATAAACGATACCCGTGACTTCGTTTACGCCTTACGTTGGAATAAAAAGTTCAATCACATTGACATTACCACACTGTGTACTCGACAGATTTTCCACACCTTGGATTTTATCATTAAATCCATAGGGGTATGCACTATGCAGTGCCAAGCTGTTGAATCAAATACTCTTCACGTTGCCTACAGAAGGGGGTACTCAAGATGGGATTGTCGGTCTAGTAGTATATTTTTCAATTATACGCACTCTCATAAACAAAACGGAATGGTCAGGAGAGTTGAAATGCCGATAGAGTATTTGGTTGCCCCCTTTATTGACCTCAAATTGTTGACCAGGTACTCTTTTATTTAATGGCCATTTTGTCTCGCCCACATAAATTTATCCACTTATCCACACAAGGGACACTCAATTCCGTAAACAACGTTTGATGGTTTACAATCCAGATGATCCCACTTCTGGTATTGCAATGCTTAGTTGTCATGTACGTTTTCAAATATTCAATGAGAAATGCTTTGATAGAAAACGTTATTCTAATTCTTCAATGGTTTATAAAACACTGACACTTCCTTTTGGAATCATCCAATTTAAATAAAGATTGAAAATGCAAAATAGAATTAGATATAAATCATCTACCACATGGGAACAGAATTGCGCATTTTATGTCTACTTTTCAGATCAGATCAATATGTTAAGGTTTTTTTTTACATTTACAGGAAATAATTTGCTCGTTAAAATGTATGTTCTGTTGGTTTTACGAGTATGGGCCTTCTGGTGCATCCACTTAAATCTATGTGGCGACAAATCATTTGACGGAACATAAATTCGTTTTCAATGCCAGGCTATCCATTTGTGAAATACATCATCTGCGCATCTTGTTTGTTATCAACATGTAGAATTCACATTAAAGGCAGACTTTTCACGTGCGCTAGATTAAGTGTATGGATGTGTAAAATGCTACATAATGGCTTCATACTCTTGATTTTATTTGTATCTATATTTTCAACAATAGTACAAAAATGTGCATTGTGCACAAAACTTATTCGCCTTTTTGAACTGGAAAACCATCTTCCAGAAGAACTGGCTTTGTTAGATTTTGAATCATCGATGATCATGTGCATCAGTGTTTGCCATAACGATATCCAATATCGAACTTTATTCTATAATACTGTGTCTTCACGCTGTCGACAATACAACAAGTTTGATTACAAAAAACTCAAAAGAGAGGAAAACACATCATGTTATTCTCGATGTAAGTATTCAATTATCATTTAACAACTTATGATTGATTTTCTATTTCTCTTTTCACCCATACCAACACGTTGCCCTAGTTGGTTGAAAAATCTGTCTTGCAAGATACTTTTTCCCTGGTCCGGATGATGCGTGAAAATTTAAAATATTTGTAGACAGTTCATTTAGCAATGGCTCAGGAAAAAAAGTTAATGAAAGAAAGGTCCGAAGTCATGCATCATTGCAGACGCGAAACTGTAAGGAAATACCACTGTACTGGCGTCATACAAAAAGGTATATTGACGGCACTTGGTCAGTCTATATTTACAGTCATTGAACATAAGTATTCGTTACTGACATCAAAACATACAAATAGATCAAACTCACCGCGCTATTTATGGAAAACATGTGAGACTATTTTTACAGCATCCTACGTAACAACATTCTGATGACGTCAGGTTTTACATTTATCTTCAGCTCACTAAAATTTTTGTGAATCAAGTATGTCGCTTAATGTTAGGAAACATATCATAGAAACTTAACAAACGAAGGAAAATATGCTAAAATCGGGAGATTATTTGGAATATATAGAACAACGATTTCAAGCAATGTAAACAAATTATCTATCTGAACATAAACGAACGTATTCTGTAAGCGATGAAATGCAACCTTAAAGGCTGATGTAGAATAATAGAAAGGGGAATGTGAAAGAAATCTAAAATATTATCAATAAAGGCAACACTTCAACCTTCTGTTCCATATTGGAGAAAGTCAGTTAAAATTAATAACTAGGGACGGAGTTAGAATAGAAGATAGTGGTGCGACAGTAGTGAGAAAAATAAAGCGCTTGAAATGGTTAAAAACGGAAAAGCTGGACTGTGAAACTGCATTTGAATGTTCAAAATCAGTATATGTTGTAGGTACATAAAAAGAACCTAATACGAACACGTGATTTTGAAGGATCTCGTCCTTTGAATGTGGGCTACGTGTGTATGTAGAATTACCAGAATTCGTATTAAACTCTAGTTCCTCTAATAAGCAATTATAGTAATGTGCCTTGCAAATAAAAGCTATATTATTTGAGGCTTTGTCTGCAGGGACCAGTACATATTGGTCATGTTATTTACCCAGCTCGGTTACCACATCTGGATCACTAAATACAGAGGGATAATATGTTTTCATAGTTCCTTTAACTTTTCGAATACGATATTTTATTAACCACCGTATAGTTTTTAGCCAAAGTGTCCGGTTCCACGTCTTAATGTTTAGCCCATCGTCTGGCCAACTAAACTGATATTCTGTCGCCAGTTAAAAGAACGGGCTTCACGGTATTTTTAACCCCTTAAAATAAGATTTTTGAGGTTTTCATTTTCAACTATAAAAACGTCGCCGATGATGGCATGCCCGATAGGATTATATTTGAAGGGATATCACGCAAATGAACACGCGACGGTATTATGTAGAAAATTGTTGATGTCTAGACACTGCAAACCCGTTGACAATTAAATAGCTTGGATGCGATGCTGGGTGTATAGCTATATGAAATACATGGCGTGTTCTTTAATTTACAATATGGCGGAACACAGGACTGAACTTCTTCGTTATTTAGAACATTGCTAATGTTTAAAGCGTCTATACCTTTATTTGCAAATTTTGGTTGAGGGTAAGAGTATCTGTTCCCTAGTGATGCGTGTAGGCTTGAACAGTCTGTGATAAGCAATGTCCATTATAACGGAGTTCAGCGTGTATTTTCGGGGTTGAAGAAACCGTTTGGGGGGTCAGTCTTGCTTCCTGAAAAAGTTCATTTAGAAGTTTAAAAGGAATAGAATAAAGTTTGCTGCGAATGTGATGAAAACCCTATTTTTGTTAACGTAAGGTAAAAGAGATGAAGAAGTGACAACCTGTATGTTGGGCCTGTTGTATGTCCGTGACATCGTTTACGTATTATGTTGGAATTAAAAACCTCCATCCAATTGACATTACCACACTATGGACTCACACCTTGGATATTACCATTACATCTACATGGATATGCAGTGCAATGGACAAACACGGACCTCTTGATATGATATCCATTTTTCCTTTTTTACAATCAAGCAATGTCAAGTGAACGTGATTTATGTAATGAAAAACTTCATTTTTATCTGTAATGAATATCTACACGTTTACCTCCACTGACAGCATAATTTCTAAATGCGGGAGCAAACATTGAAAAATTGTCATATACTCATCACTGACAATTCATTTACATCCAACCTCACAAAACGTTGACTTTTAACTCACAACTTCGAGAACCTTTCGTGTAAATATACCAACATATTATACGCTATTGAATATTCTCTTTGTGTGTGAAATCAAGGGAAAGTTGAGTAGCAGAAGGTCCGTACATCGATTCCAGATTAATAATGGCGGTAACCAGTTACTATACAGACATTTTAACCTCCCTGATCATTCTATCCTTTGCGTGATAGTCCGTATTTTAGAAAAGATATATCACCCCACAAACAACCCCATCTTAAGCACCCCTTATCGACGAAAACGGGAAGAGCATGGGATTCGACAGCTGGGAACTGCTGCATCATATGGATGCAATGATCATGTCTATAGCGTTGGGAATCTTACCAGTCCTGGATGTCAATCAGTAAATGTTTTAAACCTTTTTGACCGAACCAGTAGGAGACACCGTAGACATGGCTCAAGAAAACATAACAAGCCCGAGATTCACAATGTCACATTCGATGGTCTTCTACAATTTGTCAATCGTCAATTAGGTCTGCATCATATTCGTACAAAACTGTACTCACTGAAGATATGTTTTACTGATGCTGGTTCTCCCGAGTAGCGACTTCATGGTATCATTTTGGACATTTCATACAACAGCTTATCCAAAGCTGTCAGGACTAACGAACATAAAAAAACGAATAATCGCCCGTTCCTCAAGGTCAAATTTACCAAGAAGGGAATTGGTGTTTTGAATATAAGCAATAGTTTGAACCAAAACTCCGTCCAAAGTAAGATGCCTCCAATACAAAGATTCACCATGACTTTCCTATAGCTATACGCGTTAAGTTGCCTTTAAGATCATCAATTACAAGGCAAGCAATGATTTCAACATTGTGTGCAAAAGGAAACTGACAGATCGTTTATGCAAATTCCCAAATTTATAGAGAACCTGTCTCGTTTACATGGCGCCAAAATTCTGAAATTATTATGGACTCATGTGAAGAGTACACCATACGCTGAACTAAGAAAGAAGATGTCGAACTTGATACTCATTCAGAGTGGATTAAGTCGATTGTTCTTAAACGATGAATTAGACGACTTAAACATCCTTTCAACACAAAACACAATTCAATTTTCCGTGACCCTGATGTTGTCAGAGAACTTTCCCGTCTCCATGAAAATTTTATTATCGTTCCTGCTGAAAAAGCATCTAACAACTTCACATTTGTCTGCAGACGATACTACATCAGCATCCTACAAGAGGAACATGGACTCAACACACTTCCTGGACAGCCTATATACTCTCTAACTGATTTCTCTACCTTTGAAATATTAGATAATCATAAATCTGTTCTCACTTCGTTTGGAATACAAACAAGTGACAAGAAGCTTGAATTGTCATATATTTATTGGATTCCGAAGATGCACAAAAATGCCTATAAACACCGATTCATTGCGGGGTCATCTAAGTGCTCCACCAAGTCATTATCTCCAAACTACATATTAAGCAAGGTCTTCAGAAGTACTGTACAACGGCCTACTCAAGAAGCAGAGTCAATCAGATGCGGAATTCAAAAGAATTATTCGAACATTTAAAATCTCCAAACTTCAAACATATTACAAGCATCAAGTATTTTAATTTGTCGACCCTTTACACAACAATTCTTCATCAAAAACTCAAAAACAGATTACTCTGAACGAACACTTTGGTTCCAGTAACAGGTGCATTGAAGACGGTATTATCAAGATGCTGGGGTTTCTGGTAGACAATATCTTCGTGGTTTTTGCGGGAAAAGTTTTCCAGCAGATTGTCGGCATTCCAATGGAATAACCCAATTGTGCACCTTTCTTGGCTGACATCTTTTTGTATTCATATGAAGCTGAATTTATACAGTCTCTTTTCTCCAAAGGAAACACACAGTTGGCATCTTGGTTCAATTTTACTTACAGGTATATCGACGATGTTCTGTCCATAAATAATTGATAATTTTAGAATTACCTCAGCCAGATGTATCCTGTTGAGCTAGAGATCAATCTCCTGCCTATGGTGTTTTCATTTTACAACTTATACGTTATGCCAGGGCATGCTCTTCCTATGAATGTTTTATTCTGAAAACAAAACGACTAGCCAATAAACTAATTACACAAGGTAACGTTGTTGTACGCTTGGAAACGAAACGTCGTTTAAGAAGTTTTACGGTCGATATGGTGATCATGTTAAACATTATGAAGTCCCCCGCTCAGAAATATTAGATAGTATTCTGGAGCACGGCCACAGACAGTGGCTCCCTTTCACCAATCGTGCTTTTCACTGAACTTGACCTTATCACCAAACTTGACCTTTTCACCGAATTTGAGTAGAAAGGTTTCCATGGAACATTTGCGACGGGTGTTGCATGCCATCAGAAGACGCTGACTCCTTCCGGATACCTGGTCTTATTCCGTTTGGGATTTTAATTGTTCTTCATGTTGAGACCATTTACACATCTAAATCGTCGTGTTATAATGAACTTGAGTTTTGATTATCAATTGATACTTCTTCATTTTACTTACTTCTTAGGTGAAAGAGATACACAAGCATACAAATTCATAAATTCCTATATAATTTGTGAAAATTGCTTGAGAAACCCTGGTTTGGCACTTTTTCAATTGGAATTACTATTTGTATATGAAAGTACACTGAACCTGCCTTATTTCCTTTATTTTACTGAGCTGTGTATAGGTTTCATTTGTTGGTGAACATCAAGTACAAGTATTTACAAAAAGATTATTATACAGCATATACCCCTTTAAGGTATTATTTTTATTTCGGAACAGATTTGTCAGATATTGCACTTGGAAAATCAACTAAACAGTCATCCACCTGGAATGGAAAATTGTTTTCAGAATATGCAGTTGATGGCGTGATGGCTACCGTTATCGACTCTAATCAATATACAATGTGCACGCACACTGTTTTCGGTGACTATTTCCCTTGGTGGTATGTGGACTTGCAGGATTCCTACAGAATTTTGTCAGTGCAGTTACTGAATAGAGCCCAGGGACTTGGTAAAAATAATGCTTTTTTATAACTTAAATTATTGACAGTAATTGATATTTAATTTTTTATGCGATAAACAATCTATATAGAGAGAGAGAGAGTTCCGGAATAAGGATTATTATTTGGAAAAAATTAAATTTCGTTTTACTTCTTTAAAACCAGGAAATCAATGTTGTATACCTATTCATTTTCGCCCGTTCATGACACAAAATATATTTAAATTCGTCCTAAATCACCCTTGTTTCAAGGATGACATGTATGTTGAGACATTTTTTAAATAACCAATATCTCGTGTTGTAATGGACTTGGGAGTTTCGGTTATACATCGGTATTTCTTCTTTTTTCACTTATTTAGCTGTAAAATTTCATTTTCATTTTAAATTTGCCCCCCCCCCTTCTTTCTCAATGGAAGAAAATGTCGAAAATTAAACTATACAGATTTTAATATAAGGAAACATCTTTGACTCTAAATTGTTCAATTTAAGGTCAAAAGATCTTCCATGTTTCTTGATAGTATACGCGTATGTAAGACTTCGTATCGTTTTGAATTCAACTTCCTTTTTCAATCCGGATAAGGTACATATTATATTATCTTACTGACGGAATCGATGTATTTGATTTTGACATGTTGCTATGATATTACAGGACACAGACTGAAGGATATTGATGTTCATGTTGGTCATAATGCCACGGACTTTAGTATGTTTTGTGCAAATTACTATGGGCCGGGCGCTGATGGTGAACTTGTAACTTTACGATGTGAACCACACGTGGTAGGACGATATGTCAAAGTTTGGAAACCTCGTCTTTACTCCAAGCCATCGTATTCGTATGTGTTATCCCTTTGTGAAGTACAATTGACCGTGGCGGAAAACTGAGTTTTTATTTGAGAGCATCAGATAGTTCAAGGTAAATGTCGTTTTATCACCTGGGAAGTAAATGTAAGTACAACGAACACATTTTCATATATCTTTTACATTCACGCAGTTCGGCTATATGCTCGTAAGAATACAATTGCATTATCTACGGATGAAAAGAGTGAATACTAAATGGACAACATTAGAATATCAGATCTCCATTGGAATATCCCCTCACAATACCAATGTGTTACGTAATACAACAACATCACCATTATAACTTTAGTTCTGTTAATAATATTAGATAAACCATCACTGACCGGAATGAATTTTTGTGGAAGGCATTTACAAATTTGACAATCTGTGTTTGATCGGTTACCATTTTATTTTTTTCACTTGGCTTTTCATCTTCCTGTTATGACCATGACACCCTTGTTCCTTTCCTTTATGTATTCTTCCAGTTCTCTTTCAAGTATAATTAGTTTCTTGCTTGTGTACAATTTGATTATTTCGCTTTCCAATTTCATTTATCTTAAACTCTGTTCTAATTTCGTTTTTATTTTACTTTCCTTTAGATTTGGAGTCAGGAAAATCCGAGGTGCTGTGTCGCAGTAGGTATCGGCACGTTGAAGAACCCTCACTAATGAATGGTCGTAAAAGCTCTTCACCGGCATTGGTAACATCTCGATATGAGAGAAAGATTCTTGAGTGGGACGTTAAGCAACAATTACTTAATATGGGATTAGAGAGAAATTATCACTCCTCTTCGATTCATATTTTAATGAATCGAATAACAAAAAATACCTTTTCGCCTAGGGTAGCTATTTGTTGTATCGCTTCGTGTACGGGTTTGTGTTAGCATCAAAAGATTGCGTCTAACTTGTTTGTTTTGATATCAAAATCATATCTTTCAAAAGTGATGATGAAAATCACGTGTTTTTTAAATTAAAACTGGATGATGTCTAGTAAAATTTAAAAAGGGATATTTTTATATTCACTATTGCTGATATGCAACAGTGAAAAAAGTTTGTGTTGCGTATCACATGAATATTGTCTTTGTGTAGAATTGTGCAGGGATTTACTGCCGCTTAGTAATAAAAGGCTTTAGTATAGTGAGAACAAAGGGTGTTAAGGTGATTAGCACATCTGAAATATTTAATACTTTTCTGTTTAACACACGTTTAGTATCCTTGTGGTCGTGTTTTGAGTGCAATACGATAAACGGTGACAAATCAAACATCTTTGTTATCCTGTTTGGTTTGACACCCTATATCAACAGCTACCACTTACCTTTCTTGTTGATAAATACAGAAGAAAAATACTCTATGATTTTAAACATTTCTGCGCATATTATTTATGTATGCGTTTTGTGTGTGCTTAACAGATCTTAAATTGTGTCATTTTAGTAAGTGACAATTTATTTTCTACAACAGTAGAAAGCGTATTATTTCAATACATTATATTTAATTTCCATGTCAATGTTTTTTGGTTCCAGATTGTGAATATTTGTCTATTATTATATCGTTGTAACAAATATAAAGTAATTGATGTCTTTACTTTTTCATATTATAATATATCTCCAACTTTCCATGATGTTTGCGTTGAATGCATTGTTGTAAAACTTTAATGTTAATTAAATCGAAAATTCATTGAATAAATTGGCATACTTTTATACCTGTATATTTGTGATATTATTTTCTATCGTTTATTTCTTCTCGCGTATGTAAGATGTATTTTCCCAGAAAAAAAGAAATATCTACTTTATGTGTGGGGGAACATTAGCAACTTTTATCTGTTGGTAAATAAATAAAGCAATATATAAGGTGTTGGCGATCGTATCCCCCAAAAAACAGTCAAAACAAATCTAAACTATTTTATACAATCAAGATTGATTCTGAGACCGAAATTATTTATATATCTTGACTTAAACCCTTAAACTTATTTTGTCAGGTACGAAATACATATTGAACCGTATTGCCTATTTCTCTCTCATAACTGTAATACACAAGTGACCTCTTGTTTCGGAAGACCTTTATCGTGGATGTTCAAATATTTCCTGACACTGAAGCAGTGTCGCAAAAGCTTTGTGAAAATACTTCCAGTTTACTCCTTACCACGATATTGTCAGCCGTTAAGGAGAAACTTCAACAATACTGTACAGTTGCTTATTCCAGAAGCGGTGTAAATCAGATGTGGAAACTAAAAAAATCTAAACAGCTGTTAGAAAATCTGAAGGCACCTATTTTATCCAACACTATTCTGATTTTACACATAAATACAGTGAAGTTGATGCGTGAATTTCTAATAAACAATATATTTGTATTGTTCGAAAACGTGGTTTTCCAACAAACTCTCGGGATTCCTATAGTAACCAATTGTGTCCCTTTAATGGCCATTCTGTTCCTTTATTCATACGAAGCAGACCATTCAGAAACTGCTGAATCAAAAGAAGAAATTTAATTTGACACTACGATATATCGACGTGGTTTTGTCATGAAGATTTCCATACATTTGTCAATGCGATATGTCAGTCGAATTTCTGTAAGTCGAATTTCTGGATGTTTAAAACTATTGACAAAGTCCTGAATAATTTTGTCATTCTTATAGACACTGTATAATTTGAACTTTGGACCCATTTCTTTAAAAAACAACGAAAATTCCTACATATAATTCGAAGTCAAATTTTACATGTGTACGAAATCGCTACATGATAATTCCTCTCTTTCTCACAAACTTTCAATATGGTAATTTCGCAAAAATTAAATTAAACACATTATAGAAACTCTGAAACTAAAAATTATGATTCATTGTTACCATCCATGAGTCGACGTCCCGATGTTTCGAACTTTTCCAGGTGACCCCTTAAACTTTGATTCATCTACTATATATATATATATATTATATATTATATATATATATATATATATATATATATATATATATATATATATATAATATATATATATATATATATATAGAATAGATAGATAGATAGATAGATAGATAGATAGATAGATAGATAGATATATGTAATTTAATATTACATAAACAATAATGAAGCACAGCAAGTTAAATCTGTGTTAGCTGCATTGCTACCGTATAACGCATTGCTACATCATGAGCTCATTGACGTTACCAAGCAGAAGGAACTACTTTCAATATTCCTATATATGTTGTGCAAATTGCTTCAGAAAACCAAGTTTAGGACTTTTGCAGTTGCAATTTATCAACTTAATATTACTTTTCGTATATGAATACTATACAAGACCTGGCCTTAGTTTTACAAAATGTATAGGAATATAATGCCTGTGTATAAATCTTATTTGTAATTTACAAGAAGTAAAAGAAATATTCAAGTAATAATTAAGCAATGTCTTACATTTAGTTTAAGGTAAGGTTTGCACGTACAGGGAGATAACTCGTATTTTAAATGAAAGTTTGCGCTATGCCCTATTTGATGTGTTGGTAGTGTCGCGCCATGAACTAGTAGTCAACTGCAATGTTGTACAACTATAATTTTTATAATCTATGTCCTGAATATACTGAGAAGTATGACGTTCGAGATTTCCTGTATGACTACGACCAAATCTTTGAAATATGAGATATAGTCCTAGTGATTGCGTAGCTTGATTTAAAGTATTCTACTTATTCTGTTTTATAATATCGTGGTCCGGTAGAGTCTTAGTTTGGCCACCAGTGAGGGGTCTGAGACTTTCCCGACACATGGATCTACAGAACAGTTTCATCCTCTGAGATCCAGGGGCGATTTCTAAAATTATTCACGACACTTGATCATGAAAATTCATCAAATACTTTGATGTTTATTTTCTTTATTTCCGGTGTTGATTTTGGAAACATTAAAAAATCACTTTCTTTTGACCACTAAATCCATTGCATGTTTAAGTCTGACAGTTCAAGTCCGTGCGGAGTTATTTTGATCATTTTGTTTAGCTTCAATATGGTGCTATAAATAGCGGACAAAATTTTCGCTTATATTCCATATTTACAGTACCTGTTCAAAAGTTTGTAATAATGTTACAACTATTGACATTTGTGAGCAAAATGCATATTGACTGTAGTAAGCAACTCGAGAGCCATTTAGACATATTTTTGCATTAACGGTATATTGTTTTAGATTTAAGATTAAACTTTGGTCGTCAAAGATTGTCAAAAGGGTGAACTAGGTTACAGTTTCAAACGCTGTGAATACGGAAATGGGGTAGCCGTGGGGTAGGAAAATGTTGTTTAATAATATTAATCTGGGTACATTCTCATCAATAATCAAAATAACATATGTGAAAATGTAATTGCGGCCCCAGGCGTTTTGATTGAAATACATCACTTGATGCCTCAAAGATCGTGCCAAAGTTATTGGTAGACCTTCACACAGCAAACTGCCTTCTAAGTTCGCCCATTTCGATGTTCATTTTCAGTACTGTCTCTCCAGTGTCACTGAATCTTTTTAAAACTTTTGAACTGTTGACCTAGATAATGAATACATTAAACATTTCCACTACCTTTCGAGCACTTAAATCCACTCAATCAAAAATAATATCGCCTGTTTGTGCGGAGTCATTTTATTTAGCTTCGATACGGCGTTATAAAAAGCTCACACGAAAATCCCTTCTTGATACGTCATATCTACAAAAACTGAAAAATTATCATTACATTATAGATGGGATTAATTAATCGGATTTTCATTAGTGTCCTGGCATTGTATTTTGATTAGCTTAATAAAAAATATCAAAGTTTACACCATTATTTGTCATGAAGACAATCGAAATACAGTAAAATCAATGAAAAATAAAGCTCATATTTATTCGATAGGTTTATTATACAATGTAATAAATATTTATAAAAATTAACTTTAACATAGTTGTTATTTACTGAAAGTTAACTGACACGAGGCAGAGTACACCTTGTATTGCGTGTACGCTGCCTCGTGCCAGTTAACTTTCAGTAAATAGCAAAGATGTAAAAGTTAATCCTTATAATTTAATTATAAACATTTACTACAACACGGACAGGATATATAGTAGTTCAAATAAGATTTAATTTTATTTTCGAAAAAAAGTTAACAAAAATAATGTGTTAGACGCATATCAAAACACTGGCCTAGCAACACACAATTGCAATGTGAAGGGCCGACCCGGGGCGGGTCACTTCAAAAGTTTTTCCTTTGATTTTTCGAATTCAAAAAATATAGTGAATAATAAATGTTCCAGTTGATTCAGTCAGTTGCTTAGTAATACGAAAATTACCTTATCATATCTTTCCAATTAAACGAACGAATATCACTGGAATAGGAAATGATGATCGTTTGTAATGTTAGCCTGATGGCATCCAATGTGAAAGGAATTTCTGTGTGTACTGAAGGACCTCAGATCTAGACGGTTCCAATTATTCAAGAGATAGGCAAGGTACCATTGACTGAAACAAAATGTTACTCGAATAATACATGGCAAAAACCCAAAATGTTCAACTGTGTATAGAGGATTGTTTTAAACATGAAGTGTGAGTGATAAATAAATGGATAAATAATACATAAAATACAAATGACATCTACCATCTTAACCTGTTGTTGTGTTGGTATGTGGTCATCAAAACGTGACGCAATTAGATTGATCTACCAACATGGGATGTTGGTTTCTTTTGACTATCAAAACATTGACGGGGATGGATCCGTATGGGAGGTTTGGCTCTTAAAGTCGAGAAGTCACCGATTTATTTACTTATATACGTATATTTTATCAATTATACGCACTCTCATAGAAAAAATGGAATGGTCAGGAGAGTTCAAATGCCTATAGAGTATCTGGTTGCCCCCTTTATTAACCTCAAATTGTTGACCAGGTACTCTTTTATTTAATGGCCATTTTGTCTCGCCAACATAAATTTATCCACACAAGGGACACTCAATTCCGTAAACAACGTTTGATGGTTTACAATCCAGATGATCCCACTTCTGGTGTTGTAATGCTTATTTGTCATGTACGTTATCAAATATTCAATGAGAAATGCTTTGATAGAAAACGTTATTCTAATTCTTCAATGGTTTATAAAACACTGACACTTCCTTTTGGAATCATCCAATTTAAATAAAAATTGAAAATGCAAAATAGAATTAGACATAAATCATCTACCACATGGGAACAGAATTGGGCAATTTACGTCTACTTTTCAGATCAGATCAATATGTTAATGGTTTTTTACATTTACAGGAAATAATTTGCTCATGAATATGTATGTTCTGTTGGTTTTACGAGTATGGGCCTTTTGGTGTATCCACTGAAATCTATGTGGCGACAATTCATTTGACGGAACATAAATTCGTTTTCAACGCCAAAACTATCCATTTGTGAAATACATCATCTGCGCATCTTGTTTGTTATCAACATTTAGAATTCACATCAAAGGCAGACTTTTCACGTGCGCTAGAGAAAGTGTATGGATGTGTAAAATGCTACATAATAGCTCTATACTCTTGATTATATTTTTATCTATATTTTCAACAATAGTACACAAATGTGCATTGTGCACAAAACTTATTCGCCTTTTTGAAATGGAAAACAATCTTCCAGAAGAACTGGCTTTGTTAGATTTTGAATCATCGATGATCATGTGCATCAGTGTTTGCCATAACAATATCCAATGTCGAGCTTTATTCTATAATACCATTTCTTCACGCTGTCGACAATACACCAAGTTTGTTTACAAAAAACTCAGAAGAGAGGAAAACACATCATGTTATTCTCGATGTAAGTATTAAATTATCATTTAACAACTTATGATAGATTTTCTATTTCTCTTTTCACCCATACCAACACGTAGCCCTAGTTGGTTGAAAAATCTGTCTTGCAAGATGGATACTTTTTTCCCTGGTCCGGATGATGCATGAAAATTTAAAATATTTGTAGACAGTTCATTTGGCAATGGCTCAGGAAAAGAAGTTAATGAAAGAAAGGTCCGAAGTCATGCATCATTGCGGCTGCGAAACTGTAAAAAAATACCACTGTACTGGCGTCATACAAAAAAGGTATATAGACGGGACTTGGTCAGTCTATATTTACAGTCATGGAACATAAGTATTCGTTACTGACATCAAAACATACAAATAGATCAAACTCACCGCGCTTTAGTTATTGCGCTATTTATGGAAAACGTGTGAGACTATTTTTACAGCATCTTACGTAACAATATTCCGATGACGTCAGGTTTTACATTTATCTTCAGCTCACTATAATTTTTGTGAATCAACTATGTCGCCTAATGTTAGGAAGAATATCCTAGAAACTTAACAAACGAAGGAAAATATGGCTAAAATCGGAAGATTATTTGGAATATCTGGAACAACGATTTCAAGCAATGTAAACAAATTATCTATCTGAACATAAACGAACATATTCTGTAAGCGATGAAGTACAACCTTAAAGGCTGATGTAGAGTAATAGAAAGGGGAATGTGAAAGAAATGATAATTATCATCAATAAAGGCAACACTTCAACCTTATGTTCCATACTGGAGGAAATCATTTAAAATTAATATCTCGGAACGGATTATTAGACGGATTTCGGCTATACTTTTCGAGATATTATTTGGCCTTGTACGATACCACTTTATGTTTAGAAAAATCACATACTTTTCAAATTGGAGCTCAACTGATGAAGTATAATTGACAGAAACAATATCGTCTTGAGCATTATAACTTTGGTTTTATGTTTATAATATTAAGAATAGAAGATAGTGGTTCGACAGTGTTGTAGAAAACAAATCGCTTAAAATGGTTAAAAACGGAAAAGCTGGACTGTAAAACTGCATTGGATTGTTTATTGTTTGTTTATTGTTGTTTAACGTCCCACTCAAGAATCTTTCACTCATATGGAGACGTCAACAAATGCCGCTGAAGGGCTTCAAATTTTTGCCTATGCTCGGCGCTTATGGCCATTGAGCAGTGAGGGTAATTTAACGTCGACGCCTACTGTGACACGGGACCTCCAGTTTTTACTATCTCATCCGAAAGACAAAAAAAACAACCTGTCTCCGGCAGGACTCGAACTCACGACCTCACGATTCAGAGTCGAGCGTGCTACCGACTGAGCCAGATCGGCCCGAAACTGCATTGGAAAATAAAATACAAAGTGATAATTTTCAGGTGGTCATGGGTAATAATAATTGTGATGGGGTCGTATATGAACATATGTATATATATCTGAAAATCAGTATATGTTGTAGATACATAAAAAGAACTTAATACGAACACGTGATTTTTGAAGGATCTCGTCCTTTGAATGTGGGCTACGTGTGTATGCAGGATTACCAGAATTCGTATTAAACTCTAGTTCTTCTAATAAACAATTATATTAATTTGCCCTACAAATGAAAGCTATATTATTTGAGGCTTTGTCTGCAGGGACCAGTACATATTGGTCATGTTATCTATCCAGCTCGATTACCACATCTGGATCACTAGATACCGGAGGATAATATGTTTTTATAGTTCCTTTAAGTTTTCGAATACGATATTTTATTAACCACCGTATAGTTTTTAGCCAAAGTGTCCGGTTCCACGTCTTAATGTTTAGCCCATCCTCTGGGCCACTAAACTGATATTCTGTCGCAAGTTAAAGGAACGGGCTTCACGGTATTTTTAACCTCGTAAAATAAGATTTTTGAGGTTTTTATTTTCAACAATAAAAACGTCGCCGATGATGGCATGCCCGATAGGATTATATTTAAAGGGAGATCACGCAAATGAACACGCGGCGGTATTATGTGAAAGATCGTTGATGTCTAGACACTGCAAAACCATTGACAATTAAATAGCTTGGATGCGATGCTGGGTGTATAGCTATATGAAATACATGGCGTGTTCTTCAATTTAAAATATGGCGAAACACAGGATTGAACTTCTTTGTTATTTAAAACATTGCTAATATACCTTTATTTGCAAATTTCGGTTGGCGGAAAGAGTATCGGTTCCTTAGTAGGCGTGTAGGCTTGAACAGTCTGTGATAAGCAATGTCCATTATAACGGAGTTCAGCGTGTATTTTCGGGGTTGAAGAATCCGTTTGGGCGTTCATTCTTGCTTCCTGAAAAAGTTCATTAAGAAGTTTAAAATATTATAAACATACCACCAAAGTTATAATGCACAAGACGATATCGTTTCTGTCAATTAGACTTCATCGTTTGAGCTCCAATTTTAATATAATGTGTATTTTCTAAAGAAACAGAATAAAGTTTGCTGCGAATTTGAGATGAAAACCAAATTTTTGTTAACGTATGGTAAAAGACATGAAAAAGTGACAACCTGTATGTTTGGTCTGTTGTATGACTGTCAACTTAACACATCCCTTTATGACAAACGCGATGATCTCCATATCAAGTTTCTATGTCGTAATATTCCATCTTCTCCTGCCTATGGCGTTTTCATTTTACAACTTTTACGTTATGCCAGGGCATGCTCTTCCTATGAATGTTTTATTCTGAAAACAAAACGACTAGCCAATAAACTAATTACACAAGGTAACGTTGTTGTACGCTTGGAATCGTCGTTTAAGAAGTTTTACGGTCGATATGGGGATCATGTTAAACATTATGAAGTCCCCCGCTCAGAAATATTAGATAGTATTCTGGAGCACGCCACAGACAGTGGCTCCCTTTCACCAATCGTGCTTTTCACTGAACTTGACCTTATCACCAATCTTGACCTTTTCACGGAATTTGAGTAGAAAGGTTTCCATGGAACGTTTGCGACGGGCGTCGCATGCCATCAGAAGACGCTGACTCCTTCCGGATACCTGGTATTAACCCGTTTGGGATTTCAATTGTTCTTCATGTTGAGACCATTTACACATCTAATTCGTCGTGTTATAATGGATTTGACTTTTGATTATCGATTGGTACTTCTTCAATTTTACTCCATGTTGAGAGCATTTGAACATCTAATTCGTCTGGAGTTTCGATTATCAATTAGAACTTCTTCATTTTACTTACTAATTAGATGAAAGAGATACACAAGCATACAAATTCTTAAATTCCTATATAATTTGTGAAAATTGCTTGAGAAACCCTGGTTTGGTACTTTTTCATTTGGAATAACTAATCTTAATCTTAATCTTACTATTTCTTTATGAAACTACACTGAACCTGACCATATTTCCTTTATTTTACTGAGCTGTGTATAGCTTTCATTTGTTGGTGAACATGAAGTACAAGTATTTAAAAAATGATTATTATATAGCTTATACCTCTTTAAGGTATTATTTTTATTTCGGAACAGATTTGTCAGATATTGCACTAGGAAAACCAACTAATCAGTCATCCACCTTGAATGGAAACTTGTTTTCAGAATTTGCAGTTGATGGCTTGATGAGTACCGTTATCGACTACAATAAACATACAATGTGCACGCACACTGCTTACGATGACTATTTCCCATGGTGGTATGTGGACTTGCAGGATTCCTACAGAATTTTGTCAGTGCAGTTACTGAATAGAGCCCAGAGAATCGGTAAAAAATATTGGTTTTTATAACGTAAATAATTGCCAGTAATTGATATTTAAATTGTTATGCGATAAACAATATATTACTAGAGTTTCGGAATTAGGATTATAATTTGGAAAAATTTAAATTTCGTTTTACTTCTTTAAAACCAAGAAATCAATGTTGTATATCTATGCATTTGCGCCCGTTCATGACACAAAATATATTTAAATTCGTCCTAAATCACCCTTGTTTCATGGATGACATGTATGTTGAGACATTTATTAAATAACCAATATCTCGTATTTTAATGAACTTTGGAGTTTCGGTTATACATTGGTATTTCCTTTTTTTTTCACTTATTTCGCTTTCATTTTAAATTTGCCCCCCCCCACCTCCTTGTCCAAGGATGAAAATGTCGAAAATTAAACGGGAGCGAAAACTATAGAGATTTTAATATAAGAACCTTCTTTGACTCTAAATTGTCCAATTTAAGGTCAAAAGATCTTCCATGTTTCTTGATAGTATACGCATATGTAGGACTTCGTTTCGTTTTGAATTCAACTTCCTTATTCTATCCGGATAAGGTACATATATTATCTTACTGATGGAATCGATGTATGTGATTTTGACATATTGCTATGATATTACAGGAAACAGACTGAAGGATATTGATGTTTATGTTGGTCATAATGCCACGGACTTAAGTATGTTTTGTGCAAATTACTATGGGCCGGGCGCTGATGGTGAACTTATAACTTTACGATGTGAACCACACGTGGTAGGACGATATGTCAAACTTTGGAAACTTCGTCGGCACTCAACGCCATCGTATTCGCATGTGTTAGCCATTTGTGAGGTACAATTGACCGTGGCGGAAAACTGAGTTTTTATTTGAGAGCATCAGATAGTTCAAGGTAACAGTCATTTTATCACCTGGGAAGCAAATTTAAGAACACCGAACACATTTTCATATATCTTTTACACTCACGCAGTTCGGCTGTGTGCTCGTAAGAATGTAATTGCATTAACTATGGCGGAAAAGAGTAAATACTAAACGGACAACATTAGAATATAAGATCTCCATTGGAATATCCCCTCACAATACCAATGTGTTACGTAATACAACAACAGCATCACCATTATTACTTTAGTTCTGTTAATAAAATTAAATAAAGCATCCCTGACCGGAATGAATTTTTGTGGAAGGCATTTACAAATTTGACAATCTGTGTTTGATCGGTTACCATTTTATTTTTTTCACTTGGCTTTTCATCTTCCTGTTCCGACCATGACACCCCTGTTCCTTTCCTTTGTGTATTCTTCCAGTTTTCCTTCGAGTATGATTAGTTTCTTGCTTGTGTACAATTTTATTATTTCGCTTTCCAATTTCATTTATCTTAAACTCTGTTCTAATTTCGTTTTTATTTTACTTTCCTTTAGATTTGGAGTCAGGAAAATCCGAGGTGCCGTGTCGCAGTAGGTATCGGCACGTTGAAGAACCCTCACTAATGAATGGCCGTAAAAGCTCTTCACCGGCATTGGTAACATCTCGATATGAGAGAAAGATTCTTGAGTGGGACGTTAAGCAACAACTACTTAATATGAGATTAGTGAGAAATTATCACTCCTCTTCGATTCATTAAAATTATAACAAAAAATATATTTTCGCCTAGGGTAGCTATTTGTTGTATCGCTTCGTGTACGGGTTTGTGTTAGCATCAAAAGATTGCGTCTAACTTGTTTGTTTTGATATCAAAATCATATCTTTCAAAAGTGATTATGAAAATCCCGTGTTTTTTAAATTATAAGTGGATGATGTCTAGTAAAATTTAAAAAGGGATATTTTCATATTCACTATTGCTTATATGCAACAGTGAAAAACGTTTGTGTTGCGTATCACATGAATATTGTCTTTGTGTAGAATTGTGCAGGGATTTACTGCCGCTTAGTAATAAAAAGGCTTCAGTATAGTGGGAACAAAGGGTGTTAAGGTGATTAGCACATCTGAAATATTTAATACTTTTTCTGTTTAACACACATTTAGTATCCTTGTGGTCGTGTTTTGAGTGCAATACGATAAACGGTGACAAATCAAACATCTTTGTTATCCTGTTTGGTTTGACACCCTATATCAACAGCTACCACTTACCTTTCTTGTTGATAAATACAGAAGAAAAATACTCTATGATTTTAAACATTTCTGCGCATATTATTTATGTATGCGTTTTGTGTGTGCTTAACAGATCTTAAATTGTGTCATTTTAGTAAGTGACAATTTATTTTCTACAACAGTAGAAAGCGAATTATTTCAATACATTATATTTAATTTCCATGTCAATGTTTTTTGGTTCCAGATTGTGAATATTTGTCTATTATTATATCGTTGTAACAAATATAAAGTAATTGAAGTCTTTACTTTTTCATATTGTAATATATCTCCAACTTTCCATGATGTTTGCGTTGAATGCATTGTTGTAAAACTTTAATGTTAATTAAATCGAAAATTCATTGAATAATTTGGCATAATTTTATACCTGTATATTTGTGACATTATTTTCTATCGTTTATTTCTTCTCGTGTATGTAAAATGTACTTTCCCAGAAAAAAAGAAATGTCTACTTTATGTGTGGGGAACATTAGCCACTTTTATCTGTTGGTAAATAGATAAAGCAAATACAAGGTGTTGGCGATCGTATTCCCCCCAAAAACTGTTAAAACAAATCTAAACTATTTTATACAATCAAGATTAATTCTGAGACCGAAATTATTTATATATCTTGACTTAAACCCTTAAACTTATTTTGTCAGGTACGAAATACATATTGAACCGTATTGCCTATTTCTCTCTCATAACACAAGTGACCTCTTGGTTCGGATGACCTTTTTCGTGGATGTTGAAATATTTCCTGACGCTGAAGCAGTGTCGCAAAATGTTTTGAAAATATTTTCCAGTTTACTCCTTACCACGATATTGGCAGCCGTTGAGGAGAAACTTCAGAAGCGGAGTAAATCAGATGTGGATACTAAAAATATCTAAACAGCTGTTAGAAAATCTGAAAGCACACAATTTTTCTCAAATCCACAGTATCAAAACATATGACTTCTCTACTCTTTACACGACTATTTCACATAAAGAATTACGAGAAAGACTTTTTAGCGTCATAGACAACTGTTTTTTTTTTTCAGTTAATAAATTTAAATATCTAGTGATTGGCTTTCGGGATACCTATTTTATCCAACACCACTCTGATTTTACACATAAATACACTGAAGTTAATATAAAAACGTGCGGAAATTTCTAATAGACAATATATTTGTAATGTTCGGTGACGTGGTCTTCCAACAAACTGCCGGGATTCCTATAGTAACCAATTGTGCCCCTTTAATGGCCATCCTGTTCCTTTATTCATACGAAGCAGACCATTCAGAAACTGCTGAATCAAAAGAAGAAATTTAATTTGACACTACGATATATCGACGTAGTTTTGTCATGACAACTTTCATACATTTGTCAATGCGATATATCAGTCGAACTTCAGTAAGTCGAACTTCTTGATGTTTAAAACTATTGGCAAAGTTCTGAATAATTTTGTCATTCAACACATATAGACATTGTATATTTTAAACTTTGAGCCCATTTCTTTAAAAAAACGAAAATTCCTACATATAATTCGAAGTCAAATTTACATCTGTACGAAATCGCTACATGATAATTCCTGCATGATAATTCTCATCAACTTTCAATATGGTAATTTCGCAAAAATTAAATTAAACACATTATAGAAACTCTGAAACTAAAAATATGATCCATTGTTACCGTCCATGAGTCGAAGTCCCGATGTTTCGAACTTTTCCAGTGGCCCTATATATATATATATATATATATATATATATATATATATATATATATATATATATATATATATATATATATATATATATAATTTTGATATTACATAAATAACAATGAAGCAAAGCAATTAAATTTGTGTTAGCTGAATTGCTACAGTATAACGCTTTGTTACATCATGAGCTTTTTGATGTTACCAAGCAGAAGGAACTACTTTCAACGGCACTGCTTACGTGCTAACAGTACTTGTGTCGACGAAAACATAAATAAAATAATTACGCTTTATGCTCATGTTTTTATATGAAAACTAGTATAATCGATCGTATAATTCATCAGTCCTGACAAACAAACTCACAATCATGTTATTTTTACGGATAAGGCCGATACTTAGCCTTCCGAAAGACAGGGCAGAAATGAAAAACAAACTTCGTATATATTTCCTCACTTCATCAAAGGAAAGAAAGTTGATAAGTAAGTAAATAAATCGGTGAATTCTCGATTTTAAGAGCCAAACCTCCGATACGGATCCATGCCTGTCAATGTTTTGATAGTCAAAAGAAACCAACATCCCATGTTGGCAGATCAGTCTGATTGCGTCACGTTTTGAAGAGCACATACCAACAAAACAACAGGTTAAGATGGTAGATGTCAATTGTTTTTTATGTATTATTTATCCATTTATTTATCACTCACACTTCATGTTTAAAACAATCCTCTATACACAGGTGCACTTCTTGGGTTTTTTGCCATGTATCATTCGAGTTACCTTTTGTTTCAGTCAATGGTACATTGCGTACCTCTTGAATAATTGGAACCGTCTAGATCTGAGGTCCTTCAATACACACAGGAATTCCTTTCACATTGGATGGCATCACGCTAACATTACAAATATAAAAACCTCAGATACCAAAGCATAAATCAATAGAATGTCCAGGACATAGATACAAATCCGGTAAAAATGGACAAACACGGACCTCTGGAAACCAAGAGGTGGGATCAGGTGCCATGGAGGAGTAAGCATCCCCTGTCGACCGGTCACACCCGCCGTGAGTCCACAGTCAAGTCCAATGAAACACGTGAGGAGTGTATCCTCGTCACAATTGGTACAGACGTCTCAACAACCGCCATCGAAAAGGCAACTCAACATTTCACTTAGTGAAACAGAGTAGTCGCAAACAAGACTATTATACCGACCGTAAAACTTGCTGAACGTTGACATTAAACGCGGTTTTCGATATCCCTGTGTCAATAATTTGTCAGTGAGTAGTTAACCTCTGTATATGAAATCTTCATATGTTGTGCACGCCCTGGCATATCGGATCATTTGTGAAATATAAACTCCATATGCGGGTGACTGAAGGATATTACTACTTAAATGTGGAAAATTTACGATGGGAAAGCCGAAATCGTCGCGTTTTATCGTATAGCTTGGTTGCTAATTTTCCGTCTGTGTTTATATTAAGTAAAATGTCTAAGTATGAAGCGTGTGTGCTTGATTCTGTTGTATCTTTAATTTCTAGTTCGCTGGGATATATCGCATTAACATATGTATGAAAATTGTCATTATTAATTGACAAAACATCGTCGATATATCTAAATGTCAAATTAAAGGACACCGCTAACTTTTTCTTCTTTTGATTCAGCAGTGTCTGAATGAAGTCTGCTTCTTATGAATAAAGGAACAAGTCGGCCAATAAAGGAGCACAATTGGTTCCCATAGGAATGCCGACAGTTTGTTGAAAGACCACGTCTCCGAACATTACAAATATATTGTCTATTAGAAATTCCAGCATGTTTTTAATATCAACTTCAGTATATTTATGTGTAGAGTCAGAGTGGTGTTTTACGAAATAAGTATCCTGATAGCCAATCACTAGATATTTAAATTTTCCGGTACCACCTTTAGTGAAAAAGCAGTTGTCTATGATGCTGAAAGATCTTTCTTTTAATTTTTTATGTGGAATAGTAGTGTAAAGAGTAGAGAAGTCATAAGTTTTGATACTGTGAATTCGAGAAAAATTGTGTGCCTTCAAATTTTCTAAAAGCTGTTTAGAATTTTTACAAACGATCATCATTTCCTATTCAAGTGATATTCGCTCATTTACTTTGAAAGATAATGATAAGATAATTTTAGTATTACTAAGCAACTGATTTAGTCAATTGGAACATTTATTATTCACTATAATTTTCTTGAATTCGAAAAATTAAAGGATATATTTTTGAAGTGAGCCGCCCCGGGTCGTTGCTAGGCCAGTTTTGATACGCGCCTAACACATGATTTTTGTTAACTTTTTTTTCGAAAATAAAATTAAATCTTATCTTATATCCTGTCCGTGTTGTAGTAAATGTTTATAATTAAATTATAAGGATTAAATTTAACATCTTTGCTATTTACTGAATGTTAATTGGCACGAGGTAGCGTGCACTCTGCGCAATACAAGGTGTACTCTGCCTCGTGTCAGTTAACGTTCAGTAAATAAGAACTATGTTAAAGTTAATCCTTATAAATATTTATTACATTGCTAATCAAAATACAGTGCCAGGCTACTAATGAAAATCCGATTAATTAATCCCATCTTTAATGTAATAATGATTATTCAGTTTTTGTAGATATGACGTATAAAGAAAGAAATTTCGTATCAGTTATTTATAACGCCGTATCGAAGCTAAACAAATATAAAAATCTCAGATACCAAAGTATAAATCAATAGGATGTCCAGGACATAGATACAAATCCGGTAAAAATGGACAAACACGGACCTCTGGAAACCAAGAGGTGGGATCAGGTGCCATGGAGGAGTAAGCATCCCCTGTCGACCGGTCACACCCGCCGTGAGTCCACAGTCAAGTCCAATGAAACACGTGAGGAGTGTATCCTCGTCACAATTGGTACAGACGTCTCAACAACCGCCAACGAAAAGGCAACTCAACATTTCACTTAGTGAAACAGAGTAGTCGCAAACAAGACTATTATACCGACCATAAAATTTGCGGAACGTTGACATTAAACGCGGTTTTCGATATCCCTGTGTCAATAATTTGTCAGTGAGTAGTTTACCTCTGTATATGAAATCTTCATATGGCTCTGCACAGACTTGTTCTGTCCTGACTGGAAAACAGGCGATATCATTTTTTGATTGAGTGGGTTTAAGTGGTCGAAAGGCAGTGGAAATGTTTAATGTATCCACTATCTAGGTCAACAGTTCAAAAGTTTTAAAAAGATTCAGTGACACTGGAGATACAGTACTAAAAATGAACATCGAATTGGGCGAACTTCGAAGGCAGTTTGCTGTGTCCATGTCTACCGATAGCTTTGGTATGATCTTTGAGGCATCAAGTGATGTATTTCAATCAAAACGCCAGGTGCGCGGAGAAGTTTTTACAGCGTAATATTTTCTTCAAGGCTCCAGTTTTCATTAATCATATTACGCTCTAAAAGGATTTCCGAGCACCTGCGTCAAAACGTGGTTTGTTTTCATTTCACAAGCCGTAGACTAGCCTACATGGGTAAATCAAGGGTGTAACGAAAACTAACTGGAAAATGTAATAAATAGAAAATTTGACAATTTTTTTTTAATAAGATGTTTATTACATCGAGTGAGGCAAGAATACATATTTAACAGGAGTGATACGCACTTGTTTTAAATATGTATTCTCCTGCCCCACGAGTTCACGGGTACAATGCAGTCTTGTGACAGGCTGAATTCATAAAAGAAAATGCAAACTTCTTACCATATTAAGAGCCTTTCTTGGCCAGAAACTCTCTCAGAAGCTTGGATATATTCTTATGTTAAAACTGATCATAGATAAAATGAATATATAAAGCTGGTCTGTGTAAGTGTGTAGACGATACAAATTATAAGCAAGAAGCATGGGCGTACAGATCACAGACAAAATATAAAGCCGATCTCTCTCTCTCTCTCTCTCTCTCTCTCTCTCTCTCTCTCTCTCTCTCTCTCTCTCTCTCTCTCTCTCTCTCTCTCTCTCGGCTTTCATTAATTATGTTTTTTAAAATACAGTTCCTACTCGAAAGTGTGGGAAAGTGTAATGCATTGTAGAAGTATTTCTGTATGAATAGTCATAATATAATCAATGGTTTTGACTACTTTAATTTTCAATGTGTAACAAGATTTTGCAGAAATCTGATATTTTAACATGAATATCTTCTGTAGCATCTAATGTCTAAGTGTAAAATCTTGCCAAATTTTTATTTGTTGATGAAACATCATAATGTCATTATGCATGGTATTCATTACTTCTATTATCACTTTACGACTTGTAAGAACTGTGAATGACATTTTTTACAAAAAGTATAGTTTGTACCTTTTAAAGTCTCCTTAGGGTAAGGTTTGCAAATTCGGGAGAAAAATTCTGATGACAGAAAGGAAAGCTGTATCATAAAAGGAAAATGTATTGAAAATTAACCGTTCCATTTTCTTGCAAAACTGGTGCAAATACATGAAAAATGAAAATGTATTTAATTATTTTCTTATCCAAAGTTATGAAAATAATGAAATTAATTTGTTTAAGTGTTCAAATTATTTCATTATATCAATTAAACACAATGTTAAATCTTATTCAGTAAAAATGTACATAATAATGAAAAATTACCTCATGTTCACTCTAATGTTTTAAATTGAAATGGTTGCCTTGGCAACATTAATATAAAACTGACCCCTTTACACGTCCGACGTTTCTATCATAAAGTAATGTTACAAAGACATTATTATTGTCATTAATATAAGCTAAATAAATTCATATGTCACTGACTTAGTTTCTATGGAAACGTACTATAAATAGTCACTTTGTAAATATAAAGTAATTACATTTTGCAATATTTTAAGAAAAGTCAAGAATTTGAAATATTGTCCTTTCGAAAGGCATAGCAAATCTAAATTATAAAATTTCTGAATAATGCTGCACTTACATTTTCATATATGTTAGTTTGATTATTGATGAGAATGTACCCATATTAATATTATTAAACAACATTTTCCTACCCCACGGCTACCCCATTTCCGAATTCACAGCGTTTAAAACTGTAGCCTAAAAGGGTGGTTCACCCTTTTGACAATATGTGCTTAAAATACAACTAATATACTATGTTTTCCTGAATATTTAAAAAAAATACAGTTTTACAAGAAAAATTCTAGATACAGCCGTTTTATTACGGTAAAAACGGCTATATGAAACGTCCATACATTCAGTTGGAAGTGAAGAAGCCTGCACTCTCTGCTGTTTGTGACGTAGGTTACACCGTTCCATCCATATACACCACGTACTTGCTTACAGCTTTTTATTCATTGAATCATGACGTAAAATTTACATTTCTACAATTACATCATCAATATTACAGTAATTGAATGCCCCTGGGTTGTCTAACTATAAATAAAAATTATGATTTCCCGACATCCAGGGGATTTATACGAAATCTGATATTCGGTGATTACAGTCAAAGGCGGGGGAAGGGGCACAGGACGTGACCAGTATTTCAATAAGCGACGATAAAACAGAAATAGAAACTCTTTCTTTCAAATGAATAATGATTTGAAGAAATTCTTCTCTGTTAAGTTCCGTTACTTGTTGTATATGAACGATATGGCTATATCTTTTAAGGTGAAAATAACGAATTGTTTTATTTTATGATTACTCAACTCTACGAAAATTGTATTAGACTAATATAAAAATCTCAGATACCAAAGTATAAATCAATAGGATGTCCAGGACATAGATACAAATCCGGTAAAAATGGACAAACACGGACCTCTGGAAACCAAGAGGTGGGATCAGGTGCCATGGAGGAGTAAGCATCCCCTGTCGACCGGTCACACCCGCCGTGAGTCCACAGTCAAGTCCAATGAAACACGTGAGGAGTGTATCCTCGTCACAATTGGTACAGACGTCTCAACAACCGCCAACGAAAAGGCAACTCAACATTTCACTTAGTGAAACAGAGTAGTCGCAAACAAGACTATTATACCGACCATAAAATTTGCGGACGTTGACATTAAACGCGGTTTTCGATATCCCTGTGTCAATAATTTGTCAGTGAGTAGTTTACCTCTGTATATGAAATCTTCATATGTTGTGCACGCCCTGGCATATCGGATCATTTGTGAAATAAACTCCATATGCAGGTGAGTGAGGGATATTACTACTTAAATGTGGAAAATTTACGATGGGAAAGCCGAAATCGTCGCGTTTATCGTATAGCTTGGTTGCTAATTTCCCGTCTGTGTTGATATTAAGTAAAATGTCTAAGTATGAAGCGTGTGTACTTGATTCTGTTGTATCTTTAATTTCTAGTTCGCTGGGATATATCGCATTGACATATGTATGAAAATTGTCATTATTAATTGACAAAACGTCGTCGATATATCTAAATGTCAAATTAAAGGACACCGCTAACTTTTTCTTCTTTTGATTCAGCAGTTTCTGAATGAAGTCTGCTTCGTATGAATAAAGGAACAGGTCGGCCAATAAAGGAGCACAATTGGTTCCCATAGGAATGCCGACAGTTTGTTGAAAGACCACGTCTCCGAACATTACAAATATATTGTCTATTAGAAATTCCAGCATGTTTTTTATATCAACTTCAGTATACTTATGTGTAGAATCAGAGTGGTGTTTGACGAAATAAGTATCCTGATAGCCAATCATTAGATATTTAAATTTTCGGGTACCACCTTTAGTGTTGAGAAATCATAAGTTTTGATGCTGTGAATTCGAGAAAAATTATGTGCCTTCAAATTTTCTAAAATCTGTTTAGAATTTTTAAGTATCCACATCTGATTTACACCGCTTCTGGAATAAGCAACTGTACAGTATTTTTGAAGTTTCTCCTTAACAGCTGTCAATATCTTGGTAAGGAGTAAAGATAAAGGTTTGGTAGAACATTTGCTGGATCCTGCTATGTATCTTTGCTTATATGGGTTTTTTATGAAGTTTAGGTATCCAGTATAAATGTGGTAGCTCGAAATCGGTCTCCGTTGTAGGTATATCAAATGAGTGTAATACGGACACGTGATTTTGAAGGATCTCGTCCTTTGAAAGTGAGCATACTAACAATGTATTGAAACACGACCAAAGTTTAATCTTAAATCTAAAACAATATGCCGTTAATGCGAAAATATGTCTAATTGGCTCTCGAGTTGCTTACTACAGTCAATATGCATTTTGCTCACAAATGTCAATAGTTGTAACATTATTACAAACTTTTGAACAGGTACTGTATATATGGAATATAAGCGGGAATTTCGTCCGCTATTTATAGCACCATATTAAACAAAAGCTAAACAAAATGATCAAAATAACTCCGCACGGACTTGAACTGTCAGACTTAAACATGCAATGGATTTAGTGGTCAAAAGAAAGTGATTTTTAATGTATCCAAAATCAACATAGGAAATCAAAGTCTTTGATGAATTTGCATGATCAAGTGTGGCGAAGAATTTTAGAAATCGCCCCTGGATCTCAGAGGATGAAAACTTTTCTGTAGATCCATGTGTCGGGAAAGTCTCAAACCTCTCACTGGTGGCCAAACTCAGACTCTACCGGACCACGATATCATAAAACAATTAAGCAGAATACTTTAAATCAAGCTTCGCAATCATTAGGACAATATCTCATATTTCAAAGTCTTGGTCGTAGTCGTAGAGGAAATCTCGAATGTCATTACTTCTCAGTATATTCAGGATATAGATTATAAAAATTATTGTTGTACAACATTGCCGGTGACTACTAGTTCATGGCCCGACACTACCAACACTATGACGTCATCAGATTTTTTTGTGAATGGAAATGACGTCATCAAATAGGGCATAGCACCAAGTTTCATTTAAAATACGAGTTATCTCCCTGTACGTGCAAACCTTACCTTAAACTAAGTGTAAGACATTGCATAATTATCACTTGAATATTTCTTTTACTTCTTGTAAAATAACAAATAAGAGTTATACACAGGCATTATATTCCTATACATTTTGTAAAAGTAAGACCAGGTCTAGTATAGTATTCATATACAAATAGTAAGGTAGCAACTGAAAAAGTCCCAAACTTGGTTTTCTGAAGCAATTTGCACAACATACATAGGAATTTCATAATTATTATGTCTGTGTATATCTGTTTTGTCACGGTATATTAATCTATGTAGTACAAAAGGGAAAAATGAAGACAAAACAGCTAATGTCCCTTTAGGGTATATACACAAAGAAAAAAACATTAGATGACTCAAACAGACAGTTACGTGTGAATTATCTCAGAATATAATCCCTACTGTTTGCTAAATTATACATTACATGTAGTGTTGGTAAACATTTCTGTGTATTCTAACAATATAATTTTGTATACATATTTATGAGTAATGACACATCAGCTAAGATTTCAAGTATACATAACAAACTGAAATATGACTTGTTTGTATTGTCAATGTCTGCAATGTATTGGACATGCAAACGCAATAAATATTTCATTAAAACTAAACAAAGAACAGTTTGTGTGCTTGATGTATTTATTGCTGTTGAAAGATATCCGCATCATTAAGGTAATTAAGTGGAAAGATGATAATACCTCGAAAATAATATCCAATATGTTGAATACTAATCAGTAACTAATTTTGTTGTTGTTTGTTTGTTTGTTTGTTGTTGTTTAACGTCCCACTCAATAATATTTCACTCATATGGAGACGTCACCAAATGCCGGTTAAGGGTTTCAAAATTTGGCCTATGCTCGGCACTTACGGCCATTGAGCAGTGATGGTTCATTAATGTGCCGACACCTACTGTGACACGGGACCTCCAGTTTTTACTCTCTCCTGCGAAAGACAGGAAACCAACCTGTCGCCAGCGGGACTCGAACTCACGGCCTCACGATCCAGAGTCGAGCATGTTACCGACTGAGTCAGGCCGGCTCACTAATTTTGTTTACATATTATTTAAATAAACATAACCAATTACAAGAAGACTTGTTTTATTGTTGTTTTCCTATGAAAACGCAAATGCAATGTATTTCCATTAAAGCGTTTGTGCGTGCTTGATTAATTCATTGCAGTGAAAGATATCCACAACACAAAGACAACAGAGATAGTATGTCAATACATAGAAATTAATATCAAATATTTTTGACACACGCATTGCGTATTATTCATACATTGCTTATATTAAAATTTGTTATTTAAATTGAGTTTCCGTTGTTTAATGCGGTTAATGCATAGACATTCATCAAAGCACTATGACCATGGGTCGTTGCCACTACTGGTGTCCGCGAGGGTATACATAAATCCAGTGCCTGGTATTTCGGCATAAACCGATTATTTTATGTTGAATTAAAATTTCGATCAGATACCATCATTCAAATACTAAACTCCAAAAAAGCAAATATATTCATTAACAACGATACTCATTTACAGATTAAAGAATACATTTATAATCATTATTTCGCCTTACATAATACCTTCTTTATTTCGGAAATAAACATTTATATCAACCTCGAACTCAATAATGAGCACTTAATGATAGATACAATCGCCATGAGTTGCTGTATTTGTAAAACTGAAACTTCGTTATTAGCAATGATATTTATAACCCACTGGGTCGTTGTCATAGAATTAAAGATCAATTTATCCAATGTTGGAACTGTGAAATTTTTAATTCAGCAAAGAGTGTAATCTACAGGATCTTTAAACATGATCTAGAATTAGAAACATATCTGAAATAATTATCTTTCATAATTGCTATTCATTTTTAGTAATTTCAGAACATGCAATGTTAATTTACCAATCGAAGCGGGAAGATGGAATAGTATCCCTAGAGAAAAAAGAATTTGTAATTTTTTTAATGAATTTCATCATTTATTTAGATGTGCAAATGACACTATTAAACTTTATAGAAACAGATATTTACCAAATTGCTTTTGTAGAAACCCAAATATTTTAAAATTCTATCAAATATTCAATGTAAACAATCATTAGGATCTTCTAAATCTAGTAAAATGTATAGGTACTATTATTGAGAGAGTCTCGTCTCCAGGTTAATTATTATAAATATAATATTTGTGGAAATTCTTAAACATCGTGTATTACTGAAATACAAATTTGGTTTGTATAGAATTATATGTATATTTTTTCTACACCATATGACTGTACACAGTTGATATGAAAATTAAATGTTGTCATTGTCAATGTCAGAGGAATAAATCATTTTATACGAATGATTCTGATGCAGAAAAATTCATCAGTATGAAGTAATTATTTTATCTAATTTTGGGGGTGAGTAATTACTATAATTATGTCGGAATTTAAGTAAACAAAAGAACTTAAAATATTATTATAAGCATTTTTACAAGGTAAAGCTGATATTTATTAAATTATAATAATAGTTACTCTAACTATGTATACAAACAAAATGTGGCAAATCTATCAAAATAAATAATACATAAAATTCATAATTATAATATCCAATTCTATAATATCTATAGTCAAACAATCATTATTTTTTGTTAAAATTTTAAATAAAAAACTTATATATCTTTTAGTATGAATTAAATAATTAGGAATAATAAGTATGCATTTTACTTCTTCAGTTAATCTTAGTTTGTCCATTTAAATTGTTAGATCATATTGTACTTAATACATCACAGTGACTCAACTAAATATATTTTCCATGAGCAGGTTGCATTTACAGAGAGTGTTAATCATTTGTGAGATCATGTCGGGATATCTATAGGGAACGTACTTTTATGACCAGCTGTAGCTTGATCACCCGCTGTCCGTACCACGATAAGAGATTAACGATACCGCTGTTGGATAATATAGCGATAGTAACTCAGTCAGGCGTGAATAAAAATACTCGCTACCATAAAGTAGATTTAAAACCATAATAATAATTTTCCAATAGTAGTCTTCTCGAACTGCCAATAAACCGAGTTATATCTGAACATAAAATATATGTCACTCATGTCTGGTAACGTACATTTATGGTTTTAACATCGATTATACATCGCTAGTTTTAAATCTAATCTCTAAAAAGAATGGTCTTACTAATGTTGTTTTCCAGGATTACAATTTATACGAAAAATGAACATTGTTTTCTTTGGACCTACCCGTGCTACAAATCAGAGTGTGGATGGATCCTGATAGATTACATAACATTGTTTTTGCATCGATTTTAAATTATACAATTACGTTATTTATTACATTTATCAGAAATATTCAAACGGGAATTCTCAATAAAAGCACAATAAAAATAATTCAGAAAATTTAATATCTAAGGAATTAACTTAAAAATTGGAAATATTACTGTTAAACTTAATTATAATAATTTAAAACTATTCATTATTCCATGGTAATAGGATAATAGTGTGGAAAGCCAACCTAGCAGGCTAGATAAGTAAATACTTAGATGGACGTGAACTTTTCAAGGAATAAATGTTTTATATATTCAATTGGCAAATTTATATGATTAAACTTCAATAAACATCATGAAGTTGTATTTTTTATTTTATGATCACAAATGAGATGCAAGGGACTTTTTAAAACACGTTTTATTGTGGCAAATGACCAGGATATTTGCATATATATTCCACCTCCACCAGGCTAGGGAATATATTAGATTTCTGTTGGCAAAGTATCATACACAGTGAAGTTGCATTACACACAAAACAACACACATATTTACATAGACACTTCAAACATACAAAAAATACCTGATCATAAATAAAGTTGTACATATAATACACCAGCAAATCCAAACAAAACGTTCACATCTATATAAAAAAAATTAACAAAAAGATAAATAAATATATATCAATATTTTTTTTTCAATTTGTAGTTATAAATTTAAAATAAAAAAATTTAAAACAAACTAGATCAATAAATAAAAATTAACATTTTTTCAATATACAGTTATAAAATTAAAATAAAAAATTAAAAAATTAAATTAAGTAGATAATATTAACATTTTTCTCAATTCGTAGCTATAAAATCCTTCAAAAAATCAATAATGAATATGAAGTGATCAAATACATTTGATCTATTTTTTACATTTCTAATTAGTCATGTACATTGATAATTCCCCAACCATCATATACATACAGTATAAGTAATGGTAAATATAATCCAACAAATGAAAAGTCATGGAAGACAAAAACCTGTGGGAATATCAGTCCCACTTATTTCCAAACTTTTTTGTCCCATGAATTTAAAAAATTGGGAAAAAATTGTCCATAAGATTATTTATCTCATGGGATTTTCGGTTGGGTTTTTGGTGGGAGTGAAAATCCCAACGAAAATTCAGTGGGATTTTTACCTTTGAAAATCAATATCTCTGAAGGTATCAACAGGTAAAAGCTAAATTTTAGTATACGTGTTATTAGACATGAATCCCACCATCTACCACAAAAAAAATCTGCAGCTCCAATGGAAATGGTAGCTAAAAGTGCGGCCTTGCCGTGGCCGGAGTTAAATATCGCACCGTTTAAGTTAAAAGTAATATTTTGACGCTAACAGAAACGCGTACGCAAAGTGATACAACGAAAGCTACCCTAGACGAAAAAGTATTTCTTGATATTTTTCTGACGAATCGAAAAGGAGTGATAATTTCTCATTCATCACATCCAAAAACATTGTAATTGTATTGTTATTTAACGTCCCATTAAATAATGTTTCTGTCATATGGAGACGTCACCAAAGCCGTTAAGCAGTGAGGGTTCTTTAACGTGCCGATACCTACTGTGACACGGGACCTCAGTTGGTACTATCTCCACATCTAAAGAAAAGTAAAAATAAAAACGAATTTAGAATAGAGTTTATGATAAATGAAATTCAGATATGGAATAATCAAACTGTACACAAGCAAGAAACTGATCATATTCAGAGATTAACTCACAGAATACAGAAAGGAAAGGACCTGGGGTCCATTGATCGGAACAGGAAGATGAGAAGCCAAGTAACAAAAAGGATAACCGATCAAATACAAATTGTCAAATCGGTAAATACCTTCCACAAAAATTTATTCGATCAGGGATGCTTTATTTAATATAATTAACTGAATTTAAGTTATAATGATGATGTTGTTGTTGTATTACGTAACACATTGGTATTGTGAGGGAATATTTCAATGGATATCTTATATTTTAATGTTCTAGATAAAGCAATTATATTGTCTCTCTTACGAGCACACAACCGTAATGCGTGAGGGTAAAAGATATATGATAATTAGATCTTCTTTCAAGGTGATAAAATGATTATGTTACCTTGACCCATCTGATGCTCTCAAACAAAGAATCAATTTTCGGCGACGGTCAATTGAACCTCACATAGGCTTAATATATACGTATGCGGTGTTGAAGTGTGAAGTCGAGGTTTCCAAACTTTTACATATCGTCCTACCGCATTTGGTTCGCATCGTAAAGTTACAAGTTCACCATCAGCGCCCGGACCATAGTAATTTGCACAAAACATACCAAAGTGCGTGGCATTATGACCAACATATACATCTATATCAATCAGTATGTGTCCTGTAATATCATAGAAATATGTCAAAAACACAAACACCAATTTTGTCATTAAGATAATATAATATGTACTTTTTCCGGGTAGAACAAGGAAGTTGAATTCGAATCGATATAAAGTCATGCACACACGTATGCAATCAAGAAACTCGGACTATATCTTATGAACCTTAAAGTGATCAATTTAGAGTCCAACATGGTTCCTAATATCAAATCTGCAAACTTGAAAATTGTTACTCCCGCATAATGTTCGCCATTTTCATCCTTATATAGGGGGCAAATGTAAAATAATTACGAAATGTACAGTAACATGAAGCAGGAACAAATATGTCATCCATGAGACGAGGGTGATTAAGGACGTATTCAAGATGGGTGAAATATGTTACTGTCATGAAAGGCAAAACTTTGCAGGTACACAATAATGAAATTTTAAATTTACAAATTATAATCGTAATTTATTCTAAATATGTAAGAGATTTCTTATTTTCCCGTTATTGACAATCTCGATATCTTCCCAATACGTCTAATATAAATTGCACATAATTTTGATACTTAGAAATGAAGAGTTACTAAGTAAAGGTAACGATTTATTAACATAATAGAATAAAGAACAAATCTGTTATAGAATATGATTAAAATTGCTAGAACAGGATGGTTGTGAATCCTAAACCCAAAATACCGACTGTTTTACATTGACATTGTTACTCTTGTGTACTTTGTAACCCCAACCTGGCCAGGTCAGTGATACCAAAAGTAAAGTAACGACATAACTAAAAGTGGAAATTCTTATATTCTAAAATAATTACAACCATTACAAAAGTAATATTACGCTTATTGAAGAATACATTTAGATTTTATTTAGTATGAATTATTTATGTTATAATTTATATTCTCACCGAGTCCATCACTTCTATTCAGTAACTTCACTTTCAAAATTCTATACGGATCCAGCAAGTCCACATACCACCATGGAAAATAGTCATCGAAATCAGTGTGTGTGCAAAATAGATATTTATTGGTGTCGATAAAGGTATTCATTACGCCATCAACTGCAGTCTCTGAAGAGTAGTTTATGTCATCTACGGTTGTAGATTGGTTAGTTGGTTTCCCAAGTGCAATGTCTGTCAAATCTATCGAAATGGACCGAAAAAAAATCATTTGAATGCATTTATTTAAGTTTCGATTATGAGAGCAAAACAAAAAACTACTTAAAATACAAAACTGTAAGTCTCTAGACTACATTACGCTATCATGTCAGTCGCATGCTAATTTCGTATTAAAATAACGATTCCAAAAAAAAGTTAAATTATGAATTCATCCTGACGATGATGTAATGATGATGTATATTAAATGATAGGGATAGTATTATGATATGATGTAAAATAAAAATATTAAAACTGTTTTGTTTACATTGTTTACATTGAGATTCACAACGAGTGTCAGTTGATTATCATGTTTATCTAACTCGAGGTAGTTAATTTTCAAAATTTGAAAAGGCATGATGTTTACCGAGTGTCTTTTCAAAATTTGAAAATTAACTAACGAGAGTTATATTAAAATAATAATCAACTTACATGAGTTGCTGAATCTGTTTCTATCATAACTGAAAACATTGGTAGAACATGGAGACATGAATTGTTATTAGCTTACCCCACGTCTAGACACTATTGGGTTCGGACTCCCGTGATCGCGTCAAACTTTTTCCTCACTCCAATCTCCAGATGATATCAATATAGGTAGGAAAATCGACATTTTTAAGACTTCAATAAAGGACCCCTTTCCTCCAATTACTTTAATTTCCAACTTTGTCCGCCAACAACTGGTCTGATGAAACTTCATGTGCAGTCGTAGTGCGGGCTCGATCAATGAGATTTATTCACCCCTGTTGGTTATTTGTATATTTAACTAACTGCAGCTTCGTTTATACAACCAGTTGAAAGTGGTATAAACACAAACGTTATGGTAGAAAAATTCACCATGTGTTTACTATTATGTCACTACAATGATTGTGTAGTGACATAATGGTAACTGTCAGAAATCTATTCATTTGATTGGCATGGCTAACTCACAAAAGTTAGTTTATGGTATATACAGTAAACTTTTCATCTAATGAAATTGCTTATTATTATATTTAAATATTTGGAAATGAGAATGACACACTCAATTTTACCAATGCAACACTTTTATTCGAGTATTTATTTTGGCCTGTTTTGTTCAATTATAATTGGGTATTTCTAATAATATTATCTATAACCACTCGGTCGTTGCCACTGGTGGTGCACCGTCTGAGTTACCGAAAATGTACATTAACCAAGTACCTGGTATTTCGGTAGCAATCGATTAGTTTATACCAAGTAATCTTTTGCTCAGCTACCATCATTCAAGTTCTGATCTTTACAAAAGGTATGCTAAAAAAATGTGCCAAAGTATAAATCTTTAGGTTGTTCAAACCACTGGTTATTCTTAAATCTCAAAAATGAGTCGTATTCGGGGTGCGCTACAGGAATACGGATAAAAAGAAATATTGGTATTCTGCTTTGCCATATTC